>JBAMHX010030293.1:0-10576 GCA_037177515.1 Pseudomugil tenellus
TGAAAAAGTTTTTTGGACCAGAGTATGAAAGATTTTCCGACTTCAATATTATTGAATGGACCAAAAAGGTTTGTGAACACACAAAAGATCCTAAAATATCACACATTTTCTTTAGAAACATTACAGAGGAAAGTGATCATTTTAACACAGGTTACTGAAAACTTGCATAGTATGCATTTGAAATATTATGAAGCTGTTTCCATGTCCTACATTCAGTGACTTCAACAAAACCAGATAAAATAGTCAGATTGTTTTAACATCAACATCAAAACCAAATTCATTGTGATGATCAGCTTTGAAACCACTGCTAATAAGTTGTTTTTTAAAATGTATCTTCTTTTGAAGTTTGTCCTCAGCTGCAAAATAGTGAAGTTAAACATTGATCTAAAAAGATGTTTTAGACCATGTAGGCTTCAGTGTACTTCCAATAGTTTTAATATTTCAGGATTTAATTAACATAATTGAGAAATATTTCTTCCCTGCATCTTGTTTTTGATAGTTTCTCCTTTAGCAGAAACCATTTCACACATGAGGAACCCAGTGGGATATAAAATAGGGTTTCTAGCATTATTAATACAAGATAAATCGCTACAAATGAGCTCATTTTTAAAACTATTCCTCAAAATCGTTGTGCCTTATAAAAAAGTGAAACATTGAATAGAATTTTGTACACTCATCAACACACTGAGCTTATATTTGCTTCCTTTTACAGATTCAGGACATCATAAGGATGTCTCATCTGCTGACTATATTCAGAGTGAGTGAAAACAGTCAAGGGGAGGTGGATGTAGCCATTCTTCAAGCACTATTCAAAGGTGACTATCAATGCCTGACTAGAATGACTACCAGACAGACAAACAACACAGCGTGAGGTCTGAAAATGGCAATGCTTAGTGCAAAACCAGCACTTATAAAGTATCTTATCATCTGTCAGAAAACTTCATTATTGGATGGTGGTTTCACATGTTTTTAGACTGAAGACCCATCATTATATTTCTGACATTAATGGACATTGAAATTTACAGCCAGATACGGGTGGCAGCACTTGAGAAAGATGTATCACTCCCTCCAGACTTGTTCTGTCTCATTAAAATGTATTTAGACAAAGCTTAATGGACTTGTACTTACACAGCACTTTTCCAGTCATGTTGCACTTTATACTACATAGCTTCACATCTCAACAGTCACATTGGGTTCAGGGTCACAGAACATGTAGTTAGGGGATGCTTGGAATTGACATACCAACTTTCTGGCTGAAAGACAACTGCTCTTTGTCCTGAGCTACAACTGTCACTTAATATGTAGTATGTATAAAAGAATACCAAAGCAGTGCACTGAAACACAGTTTTGAGTCCACACCATTCATCATTTGTGATATTTACATAGAATGTGCAGTTGTAATCTTCACTGAACTTCACCGAATAATTAAGATCCACAGACATCAGCAAATAATAACTGGAAGCCAATTAGTTAAAAATGCTGTATTGAAATGGTTATATGTTCAAATAGAAGGGGATTAAAGGGCGAAAGTGTTGATTAGTGTGGGCCAAGAAACTGTCCCTCAAAATGACAGAAATACATCTGCTACTGTTAGTTTTCATTAAATGTAACAACATCTGCTTACTGCTGTAAATCCTCCATTCAGCTTCAAAGAGTAGTGAAACACTGGAAGAGGAGAGCTGGAAGAAGCAGCTGGAGCTGGCTATCGCCTGGAATCGGGTAGACATAGCTGAGACGGAGATCTTTACAGAGGAGTCCCAGTGGCAGGTGGGTTTGCTTCTGGTACACAGTTTCACCATAATCCATCCATAGTCATTGTTCTAATGCTTCTCACACAAAATATATCAGGTGAAGGGAATACATAATCACACCCTCTATCAGCTCTAAGCTTTTACATATTGGAACATGGGAAGCCTGTACATTTGAGAAGCTCAAAATAAAAAAAAACAAGACATGAAATAAGAAAATATACAAGCTGAATTGTAAACATATCAGGTCCTCACGGGCCGGTATCCAGCAGGTTTTGTTGCTTCCTGCACTAACACACCTGATGCAAATCAAATGGGTCCAACGGGTTCTTGTCAAACTTTTCATAATTTCATTCAGCTGTGTTGGAGCATGGAGACAACAAAAACCTGGAGGGACATCGGCCCTCGAGCACTGGACTCCGTATGATTAGCTGGGGTGTGGGTTGCGAGTGGGTCGATGGTTGGAGTAGGCCTTGTGGCCTTGGGGCCGCTGGCATTGGGTGGTGGTCGTCAGCCATGTGACAGATTGCCGGTGTGCTCTGGGTGAGTTGGGCAGTAGTCCCTTGCTATGGTGCAAAAGGGGGCCTTCTTGGGGCGGAGGTGTAGGCCGGCGCCAGGGAGCGGGCTGGCCTTGTTCGGCCACAGGCTGTGGGCTTGTCCATCCCAAGCATGGGCTTGGGGTCACCTCCGCTGCTAGCACGTGTGGTGTTTGGGTGCCCTCTGTGGTAGGTGTGGGGTGTGTGTGGGGAAACTGAGCACAGAGGAAAAGAAAATGGCTGTTCATGGGTGCGTGGGTGTGAGTGAGTGGAGCTGTGTAGGCGGATGGGGCAGGGTATGAGTGTCAGAGAATCGTGGGAGGCGAATGGGAGATATGGATGGTTTGGTTGTGATTTGTCCTGCGTTCTTAATCATCTGCAGAGGTTTAAGCGAGCATGTCAGCAGGCCTGCCAGTAAGGAATTATAGTAGTCAATGCAGGAAATTACCAGAGGCTGAACCAAGAGCTGTGTTGTGTGTTCTGTCAGGTAGAGTCTGATCCACCTTATGTGAACCTTGAAGTGCACCTTGACGTTTAACTTGTTGTACATGATTGAAACCAAAATTCCAGGCACCAGATGTAGGCACAAGCGTGACAGAGTCAAAGTTCACATTTAATGGTGAATGGTGCTGTTATAAGACAGCTGTGAAGTCTGCAAGAGCGAAATATTTTACGAATTGAATAACTGTAACCTCTTTCAATACCTGTGTTTTGTATCACACAATTAATCGAGCTCTCAATGATGACAAGCCTGCCCCCTTGGAAACATCTAGGGAACTCTGTAATAGATTTCTTATTTTTTTTATAGATAAGGTTGTTAGTACCAGGACTTCTGTCCTTCTGCCTTCCCATAATTTGTCTGTTTCAGTCCCCTGTCCGGCTTTCTTTGACCATTTTAAGCCTATTTCTCTATCTTCACTAGAGAAAATTGTTGCATTTATGAAGTCAGCGGGTTCTCCTATAGACATTGTTCCACCATTTCTTCTTTAGTAGTCCTTTTCAAATGTTGGCCCTTCTGTATTTCAAATTATTAATGGAAGTTTGACCTCCGTACCGAGTGATTTTAAACATGCAGTGGTGCAATCTCTGTTAACGAAACCTGGACCAAAGCCATGACCCTTTAAATTTGTCCAGTTTTAGGCCACTTTCAAAGTTGTCTTTTATGTAAAAAATTTCAGAAAAAGTAGTCTACACACAGTTGAAGGTCTTTCTGGATGAATGTAACATTTCATAAGTATTTCAATCAGGGCTTAAAAGGAGTCACAGCACTGAATCAGCCCTGTTGAGGGGTTTTTAATCATATATTTTTAGCATTGGATTCTGGGAACTGTGTTGTACTTGTGCTTTTGGATTTAACAGCTGCCTTTGACACAGCGGGACGTGACATTCTCCCATCAAGGGTGGAACAGTGTGCTGGCATCACTGGCTCAGGCTTGGAATGGTTCCATTCATTATTTATCTGGCAGGAATTTTAGTTTCATTCCACAATTAAAACTGTTACAACACGGTACAAATTGAGAAAAGACAGAGATTTCTCTGTCATAGCTTCAAAGATCTGGAATGATCTCCCTCTACAAGTTAAGCATCCTCCCTCACTGTTTTAGAATGTTGTTTAAAAACCCACTTTTATTCTTTGGCTTTTATGCAAGAATGAGTTGTCATCTGTGTCTGTGTTTTTAGCTGTTTTATGGATATTTTATTTGTGATGATGTATGGTTTATTTGTTATTTTTGTCACTGTTATTGTAACGGATTGGCCGGACAGACTCAGTTTTAGAAAGATTTAGCTGAAAGTGGCGTGCCTTCACCCATGCAGAGATATCAGCAAGACATGCGGATATTTGCATCAGGTGTGTTGGTGTAGGAAACAAGAAAACCTGCTGGATACCCAGGACCTGACTTTGACACATGTGCTTTAAAGTATCTAACAGTGAGGTAGGACATAAACCACAAGAGGGAAGAACTTGAGACGCCAAGCTCAGAGAGTGTGGAGTGAAGAATATGGTGGCTGACCGTGTCAGAAACTTTTGACAGGTCCAGCAGAATAAGGACTGCGGATTGACCAGTGGATCTGGCAAGCCATAACGAATGAGTAACATACAAGAGACCAGTTTCCTTTTCGGAATCTACATAGCAGTTCATTGATGATCTAATAACTGCCATGGTTTGGATTTTGTGTGGGTGTTTTTTGGTTTCTTGTTTTATTTTGTAGTGTTCCTGTTTAAATAAATCAGAGAAATTTTCACTGCAGTCTCTGAAATATATAAGAACTTCTAATACCAGCGGGGAAACAATATTTTTTTTTTTTCGGTTGCCATAGTGACTCGTTTTTTCTTGGTTGTTTCTTGGTTTCTTGGTTGATAATCGGTGTTAAGAAAACTAACTAACGCTGAAAAGCTGTTGCGAAACGGGAATCTTTGAGTTTCTCTTCTCAGGGATTGTCAACTCGGAGTTAACTCTCAAACTCAGGGTTTGTTGAACTCCCTTTGTGAAATGGACCCCAGTTGTATTTAAGTCTGTTGGTTTCTGTTGTGTTTGCTGGTTCATTGTGTTTCCTTAGTTTGCCTGGTGACTTTCAGTTTCTTTATGTTTCCTGTCATGCGCCCTGGTTATCTTGTTTAAGTTTAATTAAATCGAGTTTCTCCTGCATCCTGGCTGCCTCTGCCTTCTACCTGCATTTGGGTCCACACCTACAACGTCTTGACAAGAACAGCAAGATAGCCAGGTCCTGTGGCTGCTAAACAAGCCCAGATCCAATCATGACAGCCTGTTACACAAGTTTAGTCAGGTTAATGTCTTGATGTTCACATGAGTGGGACTTTATTTGTGGATATTCACGTTGAAAGATTTTCTTTTCTTCTTTTAGACTCCTGAAAATGTCCTTTCTGTAAAAATTACTTAAAATAAAGTAGAAAAACACACGAAAAGAAATCTAATGTTTATTTAAATTGTCTAATGAGATGCGAGATGACAACAAAATTTATCTCACTTGGTTCAGAAAGCAGTTAAAATTTAAATGGTCAGAATAATCATTTAAGTTAAATGTGTCTTTCTGATCAGACCTGATCACACATGCAGTGATGGAATTAATCAATGCAAAATAAATGTATATTTAAACATTAAACAAGTCAGGTAATTCTTGCATTTATGAGCTATAGCTACTTGCCACACATGATGCATTGAGACTGATTTTAATGACCTTCCTTTCTTCATTTAGAAACTTATTTCATAAGGTAGTATGTTCAAACTCCCAAAATGCTGCTTTCATGTAAACAAACATCCAAAAGATATAAGTGAAAAAAATTTACTGTAAGGTCAAAACCTCAGGAATTTGTTCATCTTGGGAACTCACCTGGGAGGAGGTCAACAAGCAGGAGCACATCATCTCAGGATGACAGAAGAAAAAGCCTCAAAGTTTTTTGGATATAAGGACCAAATGATAACTGTATCAGTAAGTTATGAACGCTTCTGTTGCCTTAAATAAGAACAATTTCCCTTTTATCTCCAGTCCAGTGAACTTCACTTGGCCATGTTCTCAGCACTTGTTGGAAACAAGCCTGAGTTTGTGAACCTGCTGCTTGAGAACGGAGTGAATCTGCGGGATTTCCTGAAGGATGAGGAAACACTGTGTGGACTCTACCAACAGCTTCCCAGCTGCTTCTTTAAACACAAGCTGGACAAGCGGGTCCAAAATACTTACAGCAGCAGGAAGCGAGGACTGTTCTTCAAAACTAGGTATTTCTCAGGAGAGAGCAAGGCCCTCTTGACTAATGTCTCTGATGAGGTGCGTAATCTGTTGGGGAAATTTACAAATCCCCTCTATCGGCCAACCACCATGAAGTCCAACTTGAGCATGGGAAAAGATAACCCATTTCTCACAGTGAGTACATTTTTAGTTATTGACTTTATTTCTACAAAGGTGGGAATATCTCAAACTGTCTGTGAAGAAGTACTTTTCGTTTTATTTAAAAACACAGAGTGGCCACTTTAATAGGTGCACCTACATAAATAAGTGATAACCAGTCAAACTTTATTTCTAGAGCACTTTTCGTGGATTAGCTGCACACAGTGCCTTACATGATAAAAATCTGTTTAGACTACAATAAAACCTTCTAACACTGAGTTAAGGTGTCTGTGACGTGGTTCCATATAGACATCGTTTAAAGAAGTACTGTGCATTTATTCTGTATCGGAACAAAAAAATAAGAATGCATCATTTTAACCCACAACCTAAAAATACCTCGTTATGCGATGCTCGCTGGTTGTATTTGGGTCAAAAAGCGTAACGAGAGCAACCCGCAGATGTAAACAACCATGGTTTAGTATAGTGAAGCTGAGGAACTTGAGAGTGATTTCAGTGAAGATTTAAACAATATATCGATAGTTTAGGAGGACGAGGGTACACCCAGTGAAGATAATGGGAGTGCTGATGCAAATGACGGTGTGCAACTATATTTATTTGAGCCTTATCGATCTGGAAGCGACGATGACATGTGTGGGTCAGAAGAGGAGTAACAGTAACGAGTTAGAGCTGGACATCAGTCGCCTCTAAAAAAATGAATGGTAATTTCATGTTCAGGGTCATTTTTAATAATTGTAAATATTGTGGGGATGGCAGATGGTTTCAGGATGTTTAAATGTAGCTTTAGGACAGGGACGGCAACTCCGGTTCTACAGAGCCACACTCCCACAAGTGCTGGGAACCCCCCCACACAGCAGCAGGGAAACCCTCCAAAACCCGCAGGGCTATGACTCCTTAGGAACAGAGTTGCTGACCCCTGTTTTAGGCCAAAAGATTTCTGCAATGAAGAGGTTTCTTCAAAGCAGTCGGCAGTGAAGTGTTCACTGCAGAGTACAGACGATGCCGATGGCTGCCACTTGTCCCTTGTTCTTTGTACCTGTTTAGTCCATTGTTTACATATATCCGCATTTTTTGGGAATGTGAAGAGGCTTACACTTTCACTGTGGGAGTTTGAACATCCTGCAGCCACGCAATGCTTCAGCATCTTGTTACAAATCCGCGCAAACACAAAGATATTTAAGCTATGAACACAATATGTTTATATCGAACACAGGAATAGAATATCTAAACATGACTTCATATCCCATGGACCACTATTTCGCCTTTGCAGGAGGGCGCTTAATTTGAACTTGCTTATTTTTTTTTCAATATATTAGTATTCGGTTTGGATAGAAACGGCTATGTAGTTGAAAATTATATGTATTATTCTGACTATGCAAATTTCTTACATCTCGTCACAGAGATGACTTTAATTAAAAACAAACACACACTACATAAGAATGTCTTTCGCACAAACAACAACTCCCCCCCACCACCACCCCCCCAGACACACCCACACACATATATAAAAGACATTGCCATCCATAGCTACTGTCTTACCCAAAATGATCAAAGAAAACATCTGGCTTGACACTACTTTGAGGAAACAACATCAAGGTTATCCATTCACACAGGAGCCAGCCCACTAGTTGCCAAAAAGGGCATCACCACAGGCAAAAAAAAAAAAAACTTTTGTCTATATGATAAGTTGAACACATTCCTCCATTCTTCCTTTAACTGTATAAGGCAGCTTCCCAGGCTCCACACAGGCAGAACCATGTTGAGACACACAGGGATGCAGGAAGAGACCTTTTCCTTTGGGCTGTTGTCCAGAACAACAAGCAATTGGCTGAAATTTCCTGGGAGCAGGTGATATAAACATCTGCAATAATAATAAAAAACAAAATCCAAAAACAACCATTTGTTGACGTGTGTGTATAACCTTGCATCTCACTGCAACTGTGTGTACACAGTGTAGAGACTGTATGGCCGCTGCTCTAGCTGCCAGTAAGATCCTGAAGACAATGGCGTCAGAGGAAAGTGATGCAGATGAGGCGCAGGAGATGCTCCAACTCGCCAGTCATTATGAAAAACGTGCAATTGGTGAGTGTCAGTCATGAAAAAGAGCTTCACTGGCATGATTTGTGTTGATCCATGGATGTAACTGTGTCTTAGGTGTGTTTAATGAGTGCCACAGCAATAACGAGAAGCGCGCTCAGAAACTTCTGGTTCGTGTGTCACACAACTGGGGCAGAACCACGTGTCTGCGGTTGGCAATGGAGGCTAATGATCAAAGTTTTGTGGCCCTATCAGGTGTTCAGGTGAAGTATGGTTCATTAAACATTGGAGAACCGAATAAATTGCTGTGAAAGTGCTTCTTATTTCTGTCAAACTTCAGCAAAATTGCAGTAACTGCTGACAAACATTTGGATAAAATGTCCTCTTTCAGGGTCTTTTGACTCAAATCTGGTGTGGTGAGCTTTCAGTGGATAACCCTGTGTGGAAATTACTCCTTTGCATGATCTTCTTCCCTCTCGTCTACACTGGCTTTGTGGTG
Organism: Pseudomugil tenellus; assembly: GCA_037177515.1. Taxonomy (NCBI): domain Eukaryota; kingdom Metazoa; phylum Chordata; class Actinopteri; order Atheriniformes; family Pseudomugilidae; genus Pseudomugil; species Pseudomugil tenellus. The sequence goes on from JBAMHX010030293.1 coordinate 8,682, forward strand.
TTCAGGTGAATCCTTCATAAGATCAGTACCTTGAGTTAACATAGAAGAAGATTAAAAGAGTTACTATGTAGCTTAAAAGTCCCATATTATGCAAAATTGACTTATGCAAGCTTTTAACCTTCAAATAGTGGTAATTGTGCCTTAAAACGATTCAGATAATCACTTTATCCCCCCCCCCCACCACCCCGCATGTCGACTGGACGCGACTCCTCTTTCGATGCTTGGGCGGGGTGGATGAGCAGGACAGGCAGACAGCAGGTATCAGATATGCAAACCAAGGCGTTCACAGTCCTGGATAGAAATCTTGTAGCAAAAAATGAGGGATATGGCAAAACTATAGTTTGACTCATGTTGCAAAAAAGTATCATAGATGTATCAGATAGACTGTGAAACGGTAAATATACATTACAGTCTTTTAGCAGATGCTTTTATCCAAAGCAACTAACATTTTTTTTATTGGGGTCATAGGGTTCAGTGTGTTACCCAATGACACTTCAGCATGTAGTCAGGGGAAGTCTGGAATCGAACTGTTAAATCTTCTGGTTGGCAGACGACTGCTCTTACCCCCCGAGCTTCAGCCTCCCTGAACGGGATGGAAATATAGCAAAATATAGGATCTTTAACTGTGTTAAAGTAAAGTATGTTTCCCAAAATGTTTGATCAAAATTAATACAAAAGAGACAACATTTCAACAGCTTTAAAGGGTCTGGTGTGTAGTGGGTAATATGAGAATAAATGTGGCAGTGTAACACTAATCTACACACATTTTCTATAATCAGGCAACAAAATTACTATGATGTGGTGGTTTTGTTTTGGCTTCCTGTTTTATTTTGTAGTTTTCCTGTTTTGCCCTGTGGTTCTGTTGAGTTTCATGCTCTGTTCATTAGTGCACCTGTGTTGATTTTGTTATTGTATTAACTTGTGTCTTGTTGTCTTGGTTTGTATTTATACAACCTGGTTCCTTAGTTCGGCTGCTCGTTGGTGTGGTGGTTAGTGCTGTAGCCTCACAGCAAGTAGGTTGCCGGTTTGATTCCCGGCTTGGATGGTGACGTTTCTGTGTGGAGTTTGCATGTTCTCTGCATGTTAGTGTGGGTTCTCTCTGGGTATTCTGGCTTCCTTTCACAACCCAAAGACATGCACCTTGGGGATAGGCTGATTGGAGACTCTAAATTGTCCATAGGAGTGAGTGAAGTGAGTGTGAGTGTGCATGGTTGTTTGTCTATGTGCGTTGGCCCTGTGATGGACTAGTGACCGGTTGGGAATAAGCAATAGATAATGGATGGATGGAAGGGATCCTTAGTTCATTACTGGATCATTAGTTGACCTTACTAAATCCTGGAATAAATCATTTTATTTGCATTCCGGTTCCCTCCTTCCTCCGTCCTGCATTTGACTTCTCATCTTCACCCTCCCATTACGACGAAAATAATGTTGTCAGATCAGATCTTTACTGGTGCTGCTTTTTGTGCAGATTAGAAACTTACCAGATTTTTTTGCAATACTGACTATTTACATCATGAGACAACATTTCTGACTTTATTTAGCATTTCTGAGTGTATTCGTTGGATTTCCTTGCAAGTTGTAGTCAACAATGCCTTTTTCATTCTTCCTAGACATGATGAGCTCATCCAAAGAGAAAATGAAAAGGATGAGGAGATGACATCAGTGGAAACAGTGACAGGAAGCACACATGAAACAGGTTATCTCTGCTAGTAAGTATTTGTTGCTACTTTATAAAGCAGCTACCTGGATGACAGAAAAACTTGGATTTAATATAAGGTCACTCTTTCATTTGTTCAGTATCTGTTGTCTTCTAGGTAGTTATTTAGATAAAAGCATGATGCAAATGTCTCAAAATAACCACTTAAAGATTATTTAATCTCTTTTCTCTCCAC
>JBAMHX010030294.1:0-10568 GCA_037177515.1 Pseudomugil tenellus
GTTTTTATAAATCAGAAACTTTCCGTAGAAATCCACTTATGCCGCTTTTTGTGCGTAAGCAAGCTTTATAAATGAGCCCAGGTCTTTAACCAACCAAAACGAGCTCATGTCACTCCGCTGCTAATCACACTTCATTGGCTTCCACTTGCCACGTGCATAGAATTCAAAGCTTTCCTTCTGGCTTACAAAACATTAACTCAAATGTCTGCTGTCTACTTTGACTCATTAATCCAGTGCAACACTCCCGCTCAACAGTTACGCTCAACCAGTGAAAGACGCCTAGCACTACCATCACTACGTGGGGCTAAGTCACAAGCGAGACCAGGGCCGCCGCGTCCACTACGCGCATTACGCACTGCGCGTAGAGCACCAAGTGCTCTGAGCAGCACCAAGCCGTTGTGTGTGAATGTTTTATTATATATTATTTATTTGTTCAACTTTATATAAAATACAGTTATATTTGGTGATTTTAAGCTCTCTTGGAAATCGCAGATGATGATGAGACATGCACCTGGCGATCATAGGTTAAAAAAAAGAGAAAAAGAAATAAATCCGGTTGCCTGCGCTACGTACGTGGGCTGCTTTATATCTCTTGCGTTGCTTACTTTCTCTCATTATGATGAACACGCTTCAATAAAAATACAGCCAGAAAAGAGTAAAGGTGATCACGTTTGAGAAGGACGAGGAGAAAGCGAACTCTGTAGCAGCTGCTCCTGCTGAGTTTGAAAAGTTCAGGGATTGATTGACAGGCATCAAAAGAGGACGTCTTTTTGCTCTGTGGTCATCTGCATGCTGCGGTCACACGCGCTCGTTCTCGTATCTTTATAGAGAGAAAATGGACTCAATATGATTTGCAAGCAGTGTAAACTGCTTTGTGTGCAACTTTGAGTACGTGCACATTTAACAAATAGTTTGTAAACCTTATAAACGATTTTGTTTGTAACTTTAGGTGCTTACAAATGCATGTTGAAATGTGTGCACTAATATCTTGAACAAGCGTACAAATAAAAAGTTTACACACGCACAATTTTTTTTAAAAAAAATGCTTAAACATCAATATTTTACACACAAATCTTCAACTTCAACCTCACAAATCTAATAGTTTGCTGATCAAAAGGCTTTAATGCATATGAATCATTAAATACATGTGCACAAATCACCTCGTAGCACATATGATACCTCAATTACACACAGATCACTGTACAAATGCTCAGGGGTTTTGAGCCGGCAGGTGTCCCAGATTTGCTCGTGGATGGTGCGTTTACTGCCCATTGGAAAGCTGGGACATCTGGGTTTCAGTTGGAGTCTATAATTTAAACCCTTTTTTTTGTATGGAAAAATCAATAGCTCAGAACCCCTCAGTCATAACACATAGATCTACATTTACTTTTCTGTATTTCGTATTGATTAATAGGAATTTATAAGCTGTACAAATGTAATAAGATGGAATAAAGAAATGACAGCTCATCTGGTAACTCTTTGTAGTGCTGATTTTCTATCCAGTAATATAACTTTAGTAACAGAAATCCACAATAAAAATATTTCTACACACAAATTTGCATAAGAAATTTAGTCAGCAGTAAGTATTAAAGTATTAAAGTGGAGAGTAATAGTGCAGATTTCACTCCTCCAACCTGAACAGGAAGTCTATCTTTCTGTCTTTCATTGATGCAGAGTGGTTGATAACCATTTTGCAAAAGTTTCCTGTGGCTTTTAGTTTTTACGCAACAACAGAGTCAAAGGATATTTATTCTAGGTTTACATTATTTTTCATAAAAAACCTCCATGTCCAGGCTTAGCTTAGTGGTTTTGCTAAGTGATTAATATTTGAATCACGTCAAATTTCTCTGACTTGAATGGTTTGAAGCACAGAGGCGACCAGCTTCCCTTTGCACACAGTCAATTAATCACACTGGTAGTGTGCCGTTACATAAGCCTTATCTGAACGTTCTTTTTCCTAAAGTATCACGAGTAAGGGGGCGCTGTTTCAGTTTCGAGAAATGGTGATTTGAACAACCGTAAATGAAAATCCTCTTTGTTTTTACTTTATTCATCCTGGGGGGAAATGCAGTAAATAAATAAAATAAAGAGGAGACTCAGCTTCCCTTGGCCTCTGGGAGATAATGCCACCGTGTGGGAGTCTACAAACAAGTTTTGTGCATCTTTAAAAGAGGTTAATACAACTACCTTTTTTCTTTTATGCGCTGTATATTCTAACAATAGAGAATATTTTTGGTGTGTATTGGTATTGAATAATCTACAGTTTGTTTAAAATCCTTAATGAGGCAGTTATGACAGTGGTACATTTTACCTATAGGTAAAGGCCTATCATTCAAATGTTGCTGAAAATAAAGTTAATTGCACAAGCAATATATGCATATATATGTGTATGATTATATTATTATTATTTTTGTTATTATTTTGGCAAACTGGGTTGGGGAATAGGGGGAACCACCAAGAAATTCTGCTTAGGGCACCAAAATTGCTAGCAGTGGCCCTGAGCAAGACTCTCCTCAGTTGTTCCTCGGTGGTGGAACAAACTGCCAAACTTTGTTCGCTCTGCAGAGTCCTTTTCTACTTTCAAGACCTCCCACAGTTCAAAGACATGCACCCTAGGGATAGACCGATTAGTGACTCTAAATTGCCCATAGGAGTGAGTGTCCGTGTTTGTTTATCTATGTGTATTGGTCTGTGATGGACTGGCGACCTGTCCAGGAGTGTACGCTGCTTCATACCTGTCTGCAACACTACAAGACTAACATCTCTCTCCGCCCAGCAACACCTGTCCTCCAGTCCTCCCCTTTATGTTGCCTCATTGTAATCTCATCACCTCTCCTTCTGTGTTATTCACACTCACATCAAACAGTGCATCTTTGGTGTTTATGGAGCTGAAATATCTCCATCATCATAGCAAGTCAGACTGGACAGAGAGCAGTAAGTTAACTATGCTGTTCAAGAAGTTCAGTTATATGTAAAATAAATGTTGGTATAGGAGGAATCCATATTTCAGTATTGATCTGCACATCACCGCTAATTCATCTTCTCAGATAACTACTAAGAAAAAAGCATAATAATACTTTATTTAACTTTTTATTTTTTACCAGCCCAATAATTATGTGGCCTTGCAGAAATCTCCTTGAGCCTCTCAATTATCTATTCATTACCTCTGTCCCACTACCCAGCCAGCCCTCGTAGTAGTGTTGCTCTGGTTGTGAGAAAAAGCGAGTCAGTGGCAGATTTGAAACAACGAAGCGGTGCAAAGGGAGGAGCAGACGCCGCCATCATCACTGTGAAGTCTTTTCACTCCCTAGGCACACATTTCACCCACGACCTCAAGTGCGAGAAAACTTTCAGCTCCCTCAGCAAAAAGGCTCAGCAGAGGATGTACTTCCTCGGGCAGCTGAGGGAGACCAAGCTGCCAGCTAGAATGATAGTGCAGTTCTACACGGCCATCATTGAGTCCATCCTCACCTCCTCCATCACCGTGTGGTATGCTGAGGCCACTACCAGGGACAGAGACTACAGACAGAGACTACAGCGGATTGTGCACTTTGCTGAGAAGGTTATCAGCTGGAGCCTTCCATCTTTCCAGGACCTGGGGTTGAACAGGATTGCAGCCGACTCTTCTCACCGTAAACATGGACTATATGAACCACTTCCCTCTGGCAGAAGGCTACGGTCAATTCAGACCAGAACCTCTCGCCACAAGAACAGTTTCTTCATTTTAGCCATTTGACTCATGAATACTTTACAATATGTGCACTAACCTGGACACTTTATAGTACCGGTCACTTTTAACAAGTCATCAGTTTGCACTGTTGTATATACCGCATACATACAGGACTGCAGATACTGTTTATTAGAAATTACATTTTCCCTTTTACTCGTACTTTTTACATTATTTATTATGAATATTCAGTGTTTTTATGTCGCACCCGATCACCACCAAAAGTTCCTAGTTTCTGAATTGTGTCACATGACAATGGCAATAAAAGTTTCTGATTGTGATCATGATTATGCTGAACAGTGTCTATACACAGTAACTTATACTGGTTTTGGGTACTGAGGCTAGACTCAACACATCTGGGAATGAAGTCCTGTAAAAACTCACTGACAATAGCAGAAAAAAACCTAATAATTTTAAATAAATTGGAAATATTAATGCTCATTCAAGGGTTCTGCTATTTTTAGAGGTATGTTGTCTCCCTACATACAGTATCTCATTTCTAATAACAACAAAACAGTAAGCACTTCATGATTTCTTTCTTCAGATAAGACAGCTGTGCTCATTTTTAATTACTTTGGAATAATGTCAGGATAACTTTCAAGCTATTAGCTAGTTTTCCAACCATGAGTACCTGTTACGTTGGGGCATCTATGTATTGTCTTCATTACCTGTCTAGGCTGCTTGGAAATGCAGCGCTGTTTGTAAATGTGTTTGAGGGGCTGAAGGATCTCAGTTCCTCCCAGATCAGCCTCCATATTCTCAACTTTCTTCAGAGCTTCCTCCATGTTCTTCTCATTGTACTCCACACTCTTACTGCCATCAGAAATACAAGCCGAGAAGGTCAAACCAACTAATCTGATCTAATGATTGTCATTAAGACTGAAACACATAGTTGTGGACTGAATCACTTACGGGAAGATGTGCTCAAATCTGGACCCAAAACTGTAGATATTAAAGTAGCAGCCCACTGGTAAACTCTTCAGCAGGAGTAACAGAGTATCCTAAAGGAAGACACAGACGACAGTGAATACAGCTGTTTTAGAAAAATAATATTTTATGAAAGGCGGGTTTATTTGCATATCACCTTTCATGTACAATATAATTCATAAGTATTTTACATAACAACAAGAAAAGCATCACAGATGTTGTAAAGAAGAATAAAAAGAGCAACAAATAGCAAAATCACGATAAAATCATAAAATGATTTCATTCATACCTGTATGAGAAAATGTATTTAATCTGGATTTGAAAGTATCTAAAAGTATTTAAAAGTGAAAGTTTTATCTCTACTGGCAGTTTGTTACACTTGTTTCCAGCATAACAGCTAAATGCTGCTTGTCTGGGCTCTGGTCTGGACTAGTTGAGTCTTTGGATCTAAGAGCTCCGATTGGTTTATATCCTCTGAACATATCACAGATGTATTCTGGTACTAAACCGTTCTGGGATTTATAAACAATCAGTAGGATTTTAAAATTGATCCTGTGACTGACTGGAAACCAGTGTAAATATTTTAAGACTGGTACTTCAGACCTCTTAGTCTCAGTTAAAGCTCTAGCAGAAGCATCTGGATGAGCTGCAGATGTTTTATGCTCTTTTTTTTAGGAAGTCATGTTAAAAGACTGTTACAGTCAATTCTACTGGAGATAAATGATAAATGGACATTTTGGGAGACTAAACCTTTAATTTTGTTGATGTTTCTTATGGTAAAAAGCTTCTTAGTCACAGCTTTGTCATGGCTGCTGAAAGTTGGATCTGAGTCCTTCAGCACTAAAAGGTTACAGACTTGGTCAATGGTTTAAAGAGCCCAAGTGTTATGTCCCAAGCAAATTGGGGCTGTTTGCTGCTACTTGCTAATTGACTAGCCTGTATTTTTGTCATAATAGCTACGTGATGTGCCTGGCTAATCCATGCTGGTGCTCCCATGACGTGTTATTTGTAGGTAATGCAGATATTCTATGTACTATGTTACAGTTTTACAAGTTCTCAGCAAACTTCATGGAAATTAATCGACTGAGTCCTGGAGATTCTGAGTGTTTAAGCTGATTGGAAAGATAGTCCAAAACACTAAAAAGATAGCCACAATGCCAACACGGGACACAAGATTTCCAGTCATATGAAGCTCCTCTGTTTCAAGAGATAATTGAAACAGCCTTATTACAGCTTATTACAGCTTTCTTCTCAGGATATCAAAAACATAACAATTTATAATGTCACAACACAGCAAGGGGCTTCACGGTGGCGTGGTGGCTAGCGCAAGAAGGTTGCCGGTTCGATCCCCGGCTCGGGCGGAGGCCTTTCTGTGTGGAGTTTGCATGTTCTCTCCGTGTTAGCGTATGGTTCTCTCCGGATTGTAAAGCTTCCTCCAAAGTCCAAAGACATGCACCTTTGGGGATAGGCTGATTGGGGACTCTAAATTGCCCCTAGGCGTGAGTGTGTGTGTGCCTGCTTGTTTGTCTATGTGTGTGGCCCTGTGATGGACTGGTGACCTGTCCAGGGTGTACCCCGCCTCTCGCCCTGTGACAGCTTGGGTTGGCTCCGGCCCCCCGCGACCTTGTTCGGGAATAAGCGGTAGAAAATGGATGGATGGACAACACAGCAACAGTAGCAAAGACTGATTCTAAGCCTCCATGGAGCATCCAGTCGCTCATCAAGCTTAAAGATTAGCAAAGGCCAAAGTAGCACAAGCAAAAGTAGCACATTCGAAAAGGGAAATTGAACCTAAAGTTGAGCTGGTGTACAACATATGGACTTTGAACTACTATTAGCCTAGTACCCCAAGCTATCAGACTAGCACACCACCACCTTTGTATCAGCACAAGCTTGTCTGCACAGCAAGAAAAAGAATAAAATCAGGTTCTACTGATGTAAAACCTGAGTTTAAAAAGTCAGAGGGTATCACGTCCAAAGTGCATGTTGTTGATTTTAAAAGCCAAACTTTTTCTTGCAGGATTTTGAAATCTATCATATTTGAAATCATATAATATAATCGTAATTGAGAAAAAACATCTGAGTTATTTCTAAGTTTTGGAATTAGATAAATTTTCTTGTTTGACTGTGTTGCAAAATATTTTGCATATTGTTTGGATTTTTCCACTAAAAAATTTGGCGAATTAATCATGTTTTTCAGTGGAAAGGAGCTCTGGGCTGAACTGTTTAAGAGGATTTTCTAAGTTTGTCAATCACACCAAACATATGTGAGAATTGTTGACATTCTTATTAATCATCTGAGATAGATACCACTCTCTGGCCTTACACAGCTAATTGTTTTAACTTTGAGGGCTTTGTTTGTCCAGCTCATAATAAATGTGAATTTTTTATTTCCTCCACTTACATTCTGCTTTTCTGCATTCTCTCTTTTAAGACTTGAGACCATATTGATATTTCGCCATGATGTCTTCTGTAAGAGTTAATCATATCCACAGTATAATTAAAATCATACCCTTGCATTGCTAATGCGAGTTTCCAGTTGCTCTTTATGACCAATAAGACATCCCATACTCCCAGATCGATCCAGTAAGAACACAAACTCTCCACATGAGGCGAGTGAAGACATCACAGACTGGGGGAACTCAGGGTACAGGGTCACCATCACCACTGGATCACCCATAACAGCACCTGAACCATGAGATGAACGAAAAAGTAAAGCCAAATGTACATTTTGAAATCAGTTTTTAAATATATGAAACATGAAATGAGGATAAATTTAGTGGCTCTTTATTTGCTTGTTTCTGTTCTTCACTAATAATAAAAATCTATTAATCACTTTATAACTTTACAAGTAACAAAAGACTCATACACAGAGTCAGCTTAGTTGACTTCACCAACAATAAAACAACCACATCGCTTCCCCATCTCCTAGTTCATTCACATCTCTTGAGAACATAAAAACAAAGCTACACACTTTATGTCTGAGTATAAAAACTGAGACTAAAACATTATATTGTGGTAAAATTGCTGTTATTTCTCTCGACTCAAATTACATCTAACTTGTAGAAGAACAAATTTAACTAGAAATTTGCTGTTCTTGCAGAACAGTGTTAATGCTGTTATGCTAAATCAGTTGTACTGTAATGCTAAAGAAAGTTTAAATAATCGTGAAACTGAATATCTGAAAAGATAAAAGCACAAAATGATGTTTAAAGCTGGGTGGAATGGTGGAAAGTTAGAATGAGATAGAGGTGATAGAGAATGAAACCGTCTTATTAAATCATTAGTTGAAATCATTATATAGCTGAAATCATTTGATTTGAAGATTTGAAGAAAATGTTTAAATAAAGTCTTAAATCTGATCAAAAATGGTTGAAAAATAAACTGAAGTGAGTAAAACAGTTGTAGCAGAAGTGTTGGGAACTCAAGATTAGGTGCAAATGTAGTCAATATTGGTGTAAGATGAAGTACAAGAGAGAAAAACAAAAGTGTAGCATAAATAAAGGAGAAAGAATATAAATTGATGGATGGATAGATGGAAATAGAGAGATGGTTGGATGGGTAGATAAATTGAAGAAAGATGGTTGGACGGTAGATGAATGGAGAGAAATATGGTTGGATAGGTAGAAAGATGGAAAGATTGTTGGATGGGTAGATAGATGGAAAGAAAGATGGTTGGGTGGGTAAATGAATGGAGAGAAATATAGTTAAATGAGTAGATAGATGGAAAGAAAGATTGTTGGATGGAGTAAATAGAAGGAGAGAAAGATATTTGGATAGGTAGATAGATGGACATAAAGATTATTGGATGGGTAGATAGATGGAAAGAAAGATGGTTGGATTGGTAGATAGATGGAGTGAAAGATGGTTGGATGGGTAGATAGGTGGAAAGAAAGATGGTTGGATGCTGAGATAGATGGAAAAAAGATGGCTGGATTGATAGATAAACACTTCCATGGCACCCATAATAATAAATAAAAACAGGAACTCAATAGTATGACAGCATTCACACAACTACAACATTTCTGAAGAAATTTTAATGGGTGCCAATGTAGCTACTGCCCGGGTGTCTTCATAAGTGGCAAAGAAAGCGATAGAGAGACAGACATGGACACGAAGACTAAGAGAGGGATAGACAGGAAGAGAGAGAGATAGGAAGACATAAACAGACAGGAAAACACAGACAAACAGACATAGATAAAAAGAGTGAGACAGATAGGAAAAACACGTATAGTCAGGAAAACAGACACAAACAGATAGACACAGACAGAAAGATAAACAGACAGATATGAAGACACAGGAAGACACACAGTCAGGAATACACACATAAACATAGAAGGACAAAGACATTCAGGTGGACAGACAGAAACATGAAGACACAGACAGGAAGACACAGAGAGACATGAAGACAGACACAGACAGGAAGACACTGAAAGGAAGACAGAGACAGATGGGAAGACACAGATAGACAGGAAGGAAGACAGACAGAGACAGATGAATACATATCCAATTCTGGACTGAGCTAAGCTCAGGGTTCCTTCAAAGACTTGATATGTCCCTGGTTATGCGACATCAAAGGTCCTAATATGTGCTGTAGGAGGAGGGAGCACACAATCTCACATGTAAACACACCTACAGTATGATGTATGTTAAATTAAAAGAGGAGGAGCGCGCTGACGCTCGCGTTTGTGTATCGACACAGTATGACATTAAAGAACCAATAATGTCTATTGTATACATGAGAAGTGAAGATAACAGGTGCGCGTGTCTGTGTAAGGAAACAGGATGACATCAAAGAATCATTAATGTCCATGGTATACCAATAAAAGCTTTGGATTGATCATTAAATGCTTTCTGTTCCTCTGAAACACTGTGTATTACTGTATAAGATGATGTATGAGTCCAGTCTAATCATACACAGCTGCTGCTGTATCCACGGCAACGGAACCTTCTCCTTAACTGCCAGCTCACTGAAGCTGACAGGGAAGAGTAATGTGCTGATTTTCACTGTTTAACCCTCCCGAACTCCTCGCCGCTGTGAAAAAACCATAAGACCTATCTAGTTCATTCTTTTACGACACTGCCAGCATACTTCTAGGTACGCAGGAATGTAATTTATTTTACACTACTGTGAAAAGAATTTAAATGGTGGCGATGTAAATACATATGAGGTTTTCAGACCAGAAAAAAACTTTTGAAAGGAGCTTCTATGGGGAATTGGTAGATTTTGCTCCCTTTAGAGGCCCTTAACTCAAAAAGTGGAACCTCTTGCCACTTCAGAGCTGTGATATGTTGTACCCAACAAAAATGTCGATGTATAGTTTATGTATGTACCACAAAAACTCTGGCCGTGAGTTCAAGACATTTTTTAATTAATTTTTTCTGGCAAAGCTAGAGTGGAGCTAGAGTATAACTGGCAAGAAGCAGAAAAGTGAAAAGTTGAAGATTTTCATGATTTTAAAACTGCAATATTTACAAAACGATAAAACATATCAATGAGAAAAGTCATTTTTAAATACCCCAATTTGTTGTGACGTGTTTAAAGTTTGAATGGTGATTCTAGCTGAAAATTTGTGGAAGGAGTAGCAATTTGAAAAGGTAAAACATTTTGAAGTAGTGGAACCTTTCTCCATTCATTTCAATGGAGCTAAAAAAAGTTTAAAAGTCAAATATTTAAAAAAGCGTCATAAAGTCATAAAGTAGAAACTTGCATACATCTGAGGGACGAGTGGAACGTTTTGACAACAAATTTGTAGAAATCGGTAGAACCTAGCTGAAGAAATGAATGACCAGAGAATTGCGCGAGAATAAAAATAAACGCTGAGATCTATTAAATGCATACATACATACATACATACATACATACATACATACATACATACATACATACATACATACATACATACATACATAC
>JBAMHX010030295.1:0-10567 GCA_037177515.1 Pseudomugil tenellus
AGGCAACACCTGTGCCCAAATACACAACAGCAGTTCGACTGCACTTATCTATGATGTCTCTACTGTTTGATTTAGTGGTTGTGTTGTTATTATTCTCAGATGTAAGTCGCTTTGGAGAAAAGCGTCTGATATATGACTGTAATGTAATGATTTCTTTGTGCAGGTTCTTTCCACGCTTCCTGCTAAACACCTGCATGTTAGACTGATTTGAGTCATGAAGAAGTGAGTTTAAGTCTGCTATGATGCTTGTTTCTCTTTGTGTTGCATCCGATGGGCTGAACATCTCCAGCCAAGCGATCTGCGTTTGAATAATCCGTTTTCTGGAGAAAAACAAATGAGGTTTTCCTAAAATAACTAGATAAACAATCCCGTTATTACGAGCACGATCACTGTCTGCTTCCACATTAGATGCAAGAGGAATAAAATATTTGCACATTTATGATCTGGATCAACAACATGTTGAAAAAAGCTCTGTATAAATATATACGGATAAGTCTGTTCTCTCTAATCTGTGTCCTTATTATCCACCTAAAGTTACACATTTCCATTTCTTTTCATACCTGTATCTTCCTAACACATAGACAAATGGATCTGAAGGGATTCATGTTGGAATCTGTCTTAAAGTCAATGCTGGGAATGATGGAGTTAGCTTAGCAATGTTAGCAATGGCAAAAAAATATATATATACATCCCCAGACACACCCTCTGTACTGTGTACAGGTTTTATTACATTTAGTCAGATTATTTAATTATTTCATTTAGTTTATTATTATTTTATTTTATAGTTTATTCATATTTTCTTTTCTTTTTAGTATCCTTTTAAATTGTACCACTTACTGTCTATTGTGTGTGTTTGCTGCTGTTGCGCTGCAACTTCCCTGCTGTGGGACAAATAAAGGTTTATCTGAATCTGAATCTGAACACATAGACAAATTGATCTGAAGGGATTCAGTCTGTCTTAAAGTCAATGCTGGTAATAATGGAGTTAGCTTAGCGATGTTAGCAATGGGATAAAAAGACCCCTGAATTGATCTGTTTTTGAAGTTTTGGTTTGCTGTCAGACATGACCCCAAATTCCTGCCTTGGGTCATGCAAATAAATGAGTATGTCTCTAAGAGGCTTTTCTAATTCCAGTGAGGCCAAAAATATCCAGCGCTGACTTACTGTCATCCAGCTGGACACAGTTGTTACTCATCCAGCATTTCAACAGTTTCGCTTCCCTGCATTCATCTTCATCCATCATCATTCCCTGAGTTTCACTGCTGATGGAAAAGTTCCCCTCTGTCACGTTTTCATTTAACCAACACCCAAAACCAGTAAAAACACTTTGACATATTTAAAATGGGGGCAAAAGGTTTTAATTACTGAAGCAACTTTATTCAAACAACAAGGTGGAGGTTTGGAACAAAAACCTTTCTGTCAGGAGTTTGCATGTTCTCCTCATGTATGTGGGGGTTCCCAGTTGGCTTCATCCCACCTTCCAAACACTTACTGGTTTGTCTCTCTGTGGTAGACTGGAAACCTGTCCAGGTGCCCCCCCGTGATCCTAAAATGGACTAAACGGTGTAGAAAATGAAAGAATGACACCTTTAAGTTCATTTTTAGTCTCCTTGACTCAACAGCAAAGATTTCTGTCACCAGTGTGTTTTTTAGAGGTGTCCATCATCATCATCATCCTCATCGCCTGATAGCTTCCTGAGATATTTATCTGTGTAACACCTTTTTATTGAATAACTGGGAAATGGTTCAGCTTCACTTTCGGCCTTTACTGTATGGAGAGGCATTTTATTAATAAATAAAATAAAACATAAAATAATTCCTTTCAACATTTTGAAAAGTTATTTTTAATTAACAACAGAGAAATTTATAATCTGACCATGAAAAAAAGGAAACATTATTGTGTAATATAGTGATTTATTCTCAAATGACTATTTAAACTTTTCAAAAAGGTCGTGTTCATTGTATCTCACTTTTAAATAAGAGTTTTTATTTTATGTTTTTATTTCATAATGTCCGTTTCCGTGATGGTTTTCTTAATTCATAATGTTTTTCAGCAGAACGACATGATCTGTCAATCAGAGCTGGTGTTGGACTAGTGGCTTGTCGGTTTGTTTGCACCGCTCATGATCGTTCCTTCCAGTGACGAACTAAAGCACGATGACAGATTTCAGCAGAGTTTCTGCAGCTTTGTTGACTTTAGTGGATGAAATGAAACATGATCATTTCAGGAGATGCTGTTGTGACTTGTTTGGAAGATGTTATCAGTACGCTTGTGATGGCAGTTGCTGTTTAAGTAAACATCCATGATGGCAATGTCTACAGGCCGCCAACGTCGTGAAATCTGTGTGGAGCACGCAGGAAGTAAAGAGCAGCCAATCACTTAACTGGTTCCACCTTATTGGCTGCGATTGACAGACCAGTCGTTCTGCTGAAAAATGATATTATAAAGTAAATTAACCATCATGGAAATTTAAATGAAAATGACGAATAAAATAAGTCTTATTTAAAAAGTATGACATAATGAACATAATATTTATAAAATATTTCATAAAAAATAATCAGCTGTTTAACAATAATGAATTATATTACGCAATATTTCCTTATTTTACAATTTCATGGCTATATTACATATTTATCTGTGTTATTATAAATATATTTATTTAAAAATGTATTTATTAATTCATTTCTGTTTAAAATGGCTCTTCATACTGTAGCATAGCTACTTTCCTGTGATTACTTAATCTTGGGATTACTTTAATAATTCCCAGATGAACCGGCTTCCGGCAGTAATGCAGCTTTCTGTTAGTGGGAGAAAACCAGTTGCATTTTCTACTGTGTTCCAGGTGAATTTACTCTGAGACAGTAGAGCTTATGATGATTCTGACACTTATAAAGTAATCTAACACAAAATACTAAACTCATACATACTGATTATACTTAATTTATTTTGGGTTCAGACAGGAAGCTTAATCAATGGATCATTTAATCAAGAGATGAACAGATTATGATACTTTTTTTTTTTTTTAAAAAAAGGCATTTTTATTTATTTTATATGAATTATTTTTATTCATAAACTAAAGAAAAGAGTTTAAAATAAATTGACTCAAAATCTCCCAAATCCTGACTGAAACTTTAACCATTTGCTGAAATAATTATTTTATAAAAACTACTAATAAAAAAAATATATTTTATAGTTTCAGTTAAAACTTCTTTTTCTGCTTTAAAAGTGAAATTTTTGAATAAATATTCCACATTTCATTATAACCCAAAACAGATATAATTCATATATTTCCATGTGAAGGGAAAGAACCTGTAACGCAGAAAGAAGGAAAACATCCCGGTTGGTGAAACTGTAACGAGCGGCTGTGCTGACACTCGGGTCGAGTTTATTTGTGTCAGATCTGAGGCACCTTTAATGACACATGAAATTACAGTGACAGATAGCAGCACGTAACTTATCTGCCCGTCAGAAACCCGAGCTGGAGCTGCGGCGCTCTGCGAGCTGCGACTCTAACCTTCCTCCATTTCGCACCCGACATTCTGCTGCTGCCACAATTCATTTTAATCCCTTTTTATAGAAAGAGATGCACATAAAAAAGTCCAAATCTGACACGATAACAGGCCTCTCATCTCATCTGCCATGCAGTTACTGAGGAAGCGTGGCAGGTCTGCGCTGGTTTGCCGGAGTTAAACGCAACTCTGTGGAGGAGAAAATGATTATTGGGTGTGATACAGATGAGCCGGGATAAGTTGAGGTTGTGAAACGTGTCTCCTGTTAAAACATTAAATCTTCCTGATCTGTGAAATTATTTTCACTTCCTGTGGAGGTGACACGCTGCGGCGTTCCTCTCAGCATGGAGCTGCCTCATCATGTCCACATGTTTAGTCAGCAGTTCATGGAATAACGGCTGTTTGGCCGGTTCATGGAATTCTGTTGGGAATTACATCACATGTGCTATTATGTGGCAGTAAAACCACAATAATCATGTCTGAAGAGCTGTTTCTGAGAACTGGTCCGCTACCTGGTTTGGAGGATGAGCCAAACACTCAACCAACCACAGACTGGTTATTTCATAGTATTGGACTGGTTACCAGATGTTATCAGACTTATATTGGACTGGTTATCTCAGGGTACTGGACTGTTATCAGTTATCAGCTGATATCCAACCAGTTAAAAGAGGGTGTCAGACTGGTAACAGATATAGCTGTGTGTGTGTGTGTGTGTATAAAGGATGGTGTCTCCTGAAGCTACCTGTTAGCCTTTTAGTGTTCGCTCTGCTCATGTCGGTGTCCTGAGGCAGAGATGTTGTCATCATGACTGAGACACAGTCATGCTGAACTTCCTGGAGACGAGCAACTGTTTACCAGCTCAATCCGAAACCACGTCTTCATTCTACAGTGGGATGATGTCAGACATGGACACGCCTGCTCTGTCATGTGTCTGAATGTGTTACAAACACACACACATGCATGTACACAAAGCCCGGCTTCATGAAGTTTTTATCTTCTGTGCTTTTGGAAACAAATTTGCAGTTTCTCTTAAAACAACCAGGATTTAAAGGGTTAATGTGACCCACCCGTCTCAGACGTCTTCCCTACTCTGCGTTTGTTGTGGTGTAATCAGCTGAGTGATCACGGGGTGTCTGGTTAGAGGGGTGTGTTTGGCCTCCTTATATTATTGCTTGTTGGTGTATTGCAGCCATGACACCGAACCACGTGACTGGCAGGCTTAGCGTGGCGAGTCCTGCAAGCGTTTGTGTGGAAAAGCTTCAAGTTTTTCTTGAAATATTGCATAATTAGTGTATCTGTCTCTGAATGGGGAAACTGCATCAGATATAAACAACTTATCAGAGTGATTTCTAATTTAACCAGTGGGATTAAGTTGTACATGAGAGAAGGGAGAGATTGGACGATGCTGCAGCGTGAAAGACGGCTTATTGTTGATGGAGAAACCAGAGAAAAGCCAACAGCGTTATGTTTAGTTGGAAGCTTAATTCTCCCAGTGATGTTTATAACCTATGAATTTTATTTTAGTTTGCAGAAGACTTCTAATAATGGCTACTTCTAGCCTACATGCTAAACACATAGTTGCTACAGCCCTACATATTACTGATAGTAAATAATAGACACAATATGCTTGATTCTATCCACTTAAACTATGGGGACCCATTTTATTTATAATGAAATAAATAAACACATTGTTATGAAATAAATATATTTTAAGAAAAATTTAGAATATGACCGTGAAATTGTAGAATAAGGAAACATTGTGTAATATTATTAAATATTTTAAATGATTATTTATTATTATTTTTATCAAGATTATGTTAATTATGTAATACCTTTTTAAAGAAGATTTCTTTTAAATTTTATTTGTCAAAATTTCATAAAAATGTTTTTATTTCATTATACCCATTTCCATGATGGTTATTATATTTCATAATGTTGTTTTTCAGCAGAACGAATGTATGGAACTATAAGATCTCTGATATACAATGGAGCTTGGTCATGGAGAGCTTTATAGACAGGGTGTCCCTAATTTTTGCTATATCACGTAGTTGGAACAAAGCGGTTCTAGAAACTTGTTTTAAATGTGAGCCAAAGGACAAATCCTGGTCAAGACTAACTCAAAGGTTCCTTACTGTGGTACTGGAAGCCAAATTAATGCCATCCAAAGGCCTCAAAATGTTTTCTGAGGCCCAAAAACAACAACCTCCATCTTGCTTGACTTTAAAATAAAAAAAAAATTCAGTCTTCTAGGTCTTTATGTCTTTAATGTCTGTTTATTATTTGATTTATTTTTCCATTAAAGTGACTTTGAAATGAAAATATGCAACTTTGTTGTGGCAAATATAGTTACGCAATTAAAGATGTGATCAATTGTTATTAAAAATATACACAACCGGTAAATTTTTTTAAATTCCAGTTCCATCCCGTAAAATAAAATAAAATGTATAAAACACCTTGAAATGGCCGTTTTTCCTGTTAAAGACGGTAAGATTTGTTTCTTAAATTAAGAAGAATATAAATTTAATAATGAAGCATAAAAGAAGTTGAACATACATTAAACATTAAAACATGGAGTGAGACAATATATGAAAGACAGACAAGATACAAGGTTATAACTCAGGAGAATCCCTTCAGAGATCTGTTGTCACACAGAGGTGATTCTGACCAGTCACTTAGAAACACCTTCGTTTAAAGACTTTAGTTTGTGCGTCATATAGTCTGGAGTCTCAGTTCTGTTGTAAACAAGATAAAAAACTTGTGTCCGGTCTAAACATTTTCCTGATGGAAGGACACTACTCAGGCAGGTGGTTTACTAAGGTCAGAATGACATCAGAACATGATGGTCAGACCTTTCAGACAGATATTAATTAAAAGTAAAGTAAGATATGAAATGGCCACTACAATGTGATGAGAGGTTATCTATTTTTAGTCGGATCGTTTCTGTCTTGTGTGAGACTCAAAGACTCCTTTTTTTTTCTTTGTTACTTCTGTAAAGCACATTGAAATCCAAAATTGCAGGACCTTTCCAACTGATTTGGAGGATTCATCGTTATTTTAGGGAGCAGCAGGTCAAGGTCGTGAGGAAGTACCAAAATACAACACATGTGGCATATAAAGACAGGTACCCCACCCCCTCGTAAAACCCAGCCCCTTGTAAAACCAGGCCACCGTGTTCTGCAGGAAAATGTACAAAGTTCTGTTTTCTTACAGTTTTTACAGCCTGAAGTAAAACTAAGTTTGCTCCATGATGTTTAATGATGAGGAACATTATGTTAATTAGCTGCAACTAACAGACGATAAACACATCAGAGCACTTTCATCATCTTTATTGTCTACAACAAACAGATCGTAACTAAAGACGATTCATCCCAATGTTTGCTGTGAGGGAAGTGGCTCAGTGGTGCAGCTCATTGTTCGCTTATGATCTTCAAAACTAAATGAGAACAAAGCCCTGAAACTGCATCCATCACTGAAGCAGTCATGTAAACCCATAAAAAGTCCGGACTCGGTGTAAAATGTAAATGAAACCAGAATTTAATCACCTTACATTTAATCCCAGTAGAAGATAAACAGCAAACCAGATGTTAAAACCGATCATTTAATCCTTTCATGAAAAAAATTAATCTGTGAATCTGATGCAGCAACACATCTGTAAAAAAATAAAATAAAAAAGAAGCTACTAAAGGCTGGAAAAGTTACTGGTTCAAATCAGAAACTACTGCAGGAACACTGGACAACTAACTAGGTTAATTGTTAGCAGGTCAGTAACATGACTGAGTATGAAAGGAGCATTTCAGAGAGGCAGAGTCTCTCACATAATGCTGAACTTTTTACCGACGAGTTGGTTTAGCAGTGTCATGTGACCAAGTCAGCTGACTGGTTGTTACCGGGATATATTTTCTCTGTGATGACACAGTGTCGGATCAGGTTCAGATTGAGACAGACTGGTTCAGGAATGGGATATAATCTCCGCACCAGATAGTCCAGACCTGATCTATACATGTTCTGGACCTTCTGAAGGAGACAGGAGCTCGTTGTTGAACGGTGAAGCAGGCATCTTAAAGTTACTCTGCATGTCAAATGTGTGTTTAAATCCTTACACATGTAAAATAACTTTATGTACATTATAACCTGCACAAACATGAATGTACATTTGTAGTTAAAGCTTCTTTTTTTGTACAGATTAAAGCTAATTTCTGCTTCCTTTAAATCTGATTCTAACATCGTTCTTCCGAAGCTCCTCTACATTAGCGTGGTTGTTAGCCAGCCACTAGAGGGCAGCGCAGAGGTCACCGTCAAGTTGTAACGTCGGTTTTACACAATAACAACATGGAGACAATGACGGATATAATGTAGGGTGTACCCTGCCTCTCACCCGATGACTGCTGGGAAAGGCTCCAGCTACCTGGCACCCTGAATTGGGTGGATGGAAGGATGTATTTATTCATTAAATTCTGATCAAAACAGGCTCTTCATACTGTAGCATAGCTACTTTAGTCATTCCTAGATGAACTGGTTTCCTGTCTTCTGATTTTCCCAGAAAGTAATTCAGCTTTCTGTTAGCAGGAGAGAACCAGTTACAGTTTCTACTGTGTTCCAGGTAAATTTACTCTGCGACATTAGATCTTATCATGATTCTGACACCTGGGAAGATCTAACACGTCTCGTCTTCCTGGAATGACTGAACACATACATACAGCCCTTATTGTGACTTGTTGTACCTAATTTATTTTGGGTTGAGACAGGGTTGGATGATGCGGTTAAGAAAATGGATGGATTTATTCTCTGAAGG
Organism: Pseudomugil tenellus; assembly: GCA_037177515.1. NCBI lineage: Eukaryota > Metazoa > Chordata > Actinopteri > Atheriniformes > Pseudomugilidae > Pseudomugil > Pseudomugil tenellus. Next base: position 8,303 of record JBAMHX010030295.1, read on the forward strand.
AGGTCTGAGAGGATATTTATCATGTGATAGCTTCTTTTGTTGCTTTCACTTGTTGCACATTCACCACATTCTGCTGTGTTTCTTCTGCTTTTGTGCTGTTTCACACATCTGTAAAATGTTTTAATGTTTTATGTAAACCACTTCGAGTTATCTTCTACATTTTACGTGCCATACAAATACGCTTGCCTTGCCTAAGTCACACAGACTGTGATCCTTTCCTCCCATCAGAAAGTTGTTACGTCCTTTAACCCTTTCATGCATTGATTAATAAAAAGCAATGACATATATTTTCAAATAGATTATTTTACTTCTAGAGACACATGCAATGATATTGTGTTAGTTTATTATTGGAAGTTAACTTAGTTTTTCATTTTCTTTAAGTGTATTCTGTTAAATACTTATGTAAAATAATATATTTTCATAAAACTTTCATGTATTTTCATAATTATCTAAATATTTTATAAACACATAGCTGTATTATTTTCTGTTCCTATTTATCTCTATGGAAAACTGGAGTAATTACAGTGTATGCATTTATGTTCAGTTTTATAATTAGCAGTAGTTTATTGGATGACTTACTATTTTCCATTGAAGTGGTTCGTTAATAGATATACAATCTCATTCATGACTTCATATAAAATAAAGCTTAAAAGTAGGTGTCCACTGTAAACCTCTGTACCACTGTAGGATGTCTCACACTATTTATTTAGAAACCTTCCCAGTTTTTACCTGGAATAAAACACACTTTGAATCGTCCGATATTAATCTGGATCATAATCCAGATCCGGTGTAAGAAACAGGACTTTGAATGTGAGCATGTACGACCTGATGTACATGGATCAGACTGACAACATGTTAAATCTCCACTAATGACTTTTTATTAGCCAACATCATTATTCCTTATTTGTGTTGTTGATGGGTGCCAACCCAGTTGCAACCTGGTGGTTTACTGGGTTGCACGAGGGACGGAGCACAGGGGGAGGGGTTCAGTAGAGGATTGACAGAAGGACAGCCATGATGGACACATTGAGTAGAAATCAGGACCATCTGAACTTGTAAGGAAGCAGGAGGAGGTCAGGCTACAGTTCTTGGGTGTGAATTGACTGATTCAGGATCTCAGCTTATTTCTGAGACATGGCCATCTCTGCAGGACTACAGTCCCTGACTGTAACTTGTCCTCATGATTTTCATGTTGCCATTGAATGATGGGCAGATTAATACTCCCTTCCTGACATCCAATCTACGTTCATTAAGCAGCTTCGTGGCTTCCCTTCGTAAAGCTTGCTGCTGCTCATATCACATTGTCTCTATGAAGAACTGCAACCTGACAGGAGGCAGACTGTTTCCTACTGTTTTCTCCACCACGTCATTACAAAAAGAAGGAAGGAAATGACACGAGGAACTCTGACAACTCAGCTCGGAGGCTGAGAGAAGCCATGTCAAAAATTTTCAGGTGCAAAAACAACAAATGAAGGATCTTCAGACTGAACATCAGTAACCTGCTTTGAGAGAGAGAAAAACATATTTAGTTACTTTCTGGCCTTCGTGTACTGACACTGCTCGGGTACTACATCTTCTTCTGTTCCATAAATACCGTGTAAAAAAGTAACAGGCTGAGGAGGTTAATGTCACATGGTAAACAATCTTTTCTGGGAGGCAGGATCACATCAGAAGTCCATCTGAACAATCTTTCTTTGAAGACCACATCAGCATGGAGCTCAGAGTCTTCTAATAACACCACATTAGCCTGGTGAAGCTCTCAGCTGGTTCTGGTTCTGAGTCTGGAAAGCATGAATTCATCGAGTCTCCATGTGTGTCGAAATAAACCTGAATCTGTTTGTTATGGCTTGTTGATGATGAGTAAAATGGTTCTGTAATTTGGATCAGACATGGACTGAACTTTGTCCAGATGCTGAGAGAATGCATTCTTCTGAAGTCCAGCAAGACTTCACGACCCAGTGAGAAATACTGGGAGTGTGTGTGACCAGTGGATGGTGCATATGAGTGTGTGTGGATGGTGCGTAGGAGTGTATGTGGATGGTGCATATGAGTGTGTGTGGATGGTGCGTAAGAGTGTATTTGGATGGTGCGTAGAAATGCATGTGGATGGTGCGTAGAAATATATGTGGATGGTGCGTAGAAGTGTATGTGGATGGTGCGTAGGAGTGTATGTGGATGGTGCGTAGGCGTGTATGTGGATGGTGCGTAGGCGTGTATGTGGATGGTGCGTAGGCGTGTATGTGGATGGTGCGTAGGCGTGTATGT
>JBAMHX010030296.1:0-10566 GCA_037177515.1 Pseudomugil tenellus
AGTTCCTGTCAATAATCTAGCTGCTGCATTTTGAACAAGCTGAAAACCTTTTAGAGAACTTTTAGGGCACGCTGCTAATAAATCAATTAGTAAGAGTTGGTTAAAATGATTGGATGGTATTTTTCAGTCCTGTCCATTACACAGTTGAATATGTTTTTTTATGTTAAGAGCATTTCATTAATACAGTAAATACCTTAAGACTCTAATTCGTTTTGTGACCTTGCTCATATCTCAAAGCAATTTTCCCCATTCAAATGAACTGAAATCGTGATAATCCACTCCAGCTTACAAAGTAGTGTATTATATACCTTGGAGATCAGACAACTTGAGCTAATGGAAGGTGCACATGGAGGTTGGAGAAAGACTAAACAGGTGAAGAATTTTTACTTGTATGTACACTTTCAGTTTTGTTCACTTTCTCTCTACGGTAAATTCATAATGCTACTTTACATTTAGCAAAGTGAGCTACACAAACACTGAGTGAGACGCAGGAAGCTGAGGATGAGGAAACGGAGCACACGTTGTGGATTTTTGTTACAGCGGTGACTCAGATGTTTGTATCTCTAAATTTGTTCTTATGTCAAGACATAAATTTGGTCGAATGACCGCTTGTATCTAAAAAAAAAAAAACGTGTCAATACCCTCATATCTCATAACACTGCTCCTTAAAAATATCCCTAGCCTACCTTTCAATAAACCGAATTTAACAAAGGTGAACTAAAGTAGGAGTAAAGTAGTAGTTAAATACATGAAATACAAGTTACAGTATATCAAAATAACAGGTGTTTGGATTAAAGGCGGCAAACAAAAACTTTTTTAGCCTTGATTTAAAGAGAATTTTAGAAAAGTTGCAGAAACTTATAACAATGGACCTCAGAGACTTAACAGAAGTTTCAGTTATTTATTACAAAATAGTGGGATAGGCTGAAATCGGGGTCGGGTTAGCAGACAGGAGTCGGAGCCGGAAGATCCAGGGAGCAGGAAAGAGACAGAGTCCAGGAAACAGGCAGCAGTCAGCAACAGGAGATCAATCCAATTAGGTCCACAGAAGGGGACAGGGAAGGGGGAAAAGGAACAGGCGATGAGGACGGGAAAAGGCTTGTGGTGTAGACTATGTCCGAACAAGGAATGACTGGTGAGCTGAGTATTCTATGGGAGTGAGGGAACGAGGAACAGGTGATCAGGCATGATGAGTCTGGTGGCAGGAGAAAGTAATGGGGCTGATTAGCTCTGGAGCAGGGGTGTGAAAGGACCAAGGCATGACAATAGTAGACCTGAAAAGTAAACCTGAGGATGATGACATGAGGTATTTGTTTGATTTAAAACCAGAAGCTCCTGAATGTATATTGGTCCAAAGCCATTAAGTGTTTTATAAACTAAATATGGGAATTTGAAGTAAATTCTCTGACAGGCAGGAAACCGGTGTAAACATCTGAGGACTGGATTTATATGTTCAACTTTCCTGGTCTTAGTGAGGACTGGAGCAGCAGCGTTCTTGAGAAAACTGCAGCTGTCTGATGGATTTTAGGGAGCCCTGTAAGTACAGTGTTGCAGTAGTCTCATCTACTAAACATAAACGCAGAAATCATTGCGAGTCATCAGTCCTTTTACTCCCCAGATTACTATAAAGATATATAAGGCGATTTTATAGCTGTGTTAAAATGAAGCTAAAATTCAGCATTCTGTAAAAAAAAATTGCTAATAGGATGTGGACAGAACTATCTCACTGTACATGCAATCCTTCACTTGTTTTGTTTATTATTCTTATGATTTTTGCACCATGTATATACTGTTTTTCTTCTGCCCTCAATATTTATTTATTTATGAGTCCTCTGAATGCTGCTGTCTCTGTGCTGCTGCAACCCACTGAATTTCCCCATGCATGTCAGACTAACACAAGGATTATAAAGGATTATCCTGGATAAGATTTTTTTTTCTGCTTCTTTTTATTAAATTTTTACATTTAGGTTTGAATAGATTTTTTTAGTTTGGTTAAATAATAAAATAGATTTAATTCTAATAATTTATTACATTATTCTAAATAATAATAATGATTCAATATCAATACACCAATGTCAAGATCACCTTCAATCCAGGGAGGAGCACTGTTCTTTGTGGCCCAGACCAGGGGATTGACATGCGTTCCTGTCCTGGTTCTGTAGGACCGTTCTGGGAGGAAGACTGGGAAGTCATGCCACTGGTGTTTGAGTCTGAAAAATATTCAAGATGACAAAAAATGTGAAACATGTGTCACAATTAAGCTGTTAGACATTACAATGCAAGCAAATGGTGTTTACCATTCTCCTCTGAAAAGCTTCTAATTCGGCACACCCTCTCCATGGTTTGATCTCACTGGCCAAGCCCTCTGGACCCTCTGGGGGAGCAACTTGGGGGTCAGTGCCTGAGTGCCCAAGGATACCTTGGCATATAGTCAGGGAAAGCCCGGAATCAATTTCCCAATCTGCCGGTTTACAGATGACTGCTCATCCTCCTTAGTTACAGCTGCTTGTCAATAGCCAAAAGATACACAGTGTCCTGTAACTGGCTTCTCACTACATCACAGGTTGATTTAGTCATTACTACTCTCATTATGTTGACCAATATAACAGCAAAAATCAAGACAAATTACTACTTTGCTTACTCATCTTTTTACCCTTCTTTAATGCAAAACTTCTGCTTCTCTGTAAACCTCTTTTTAGACTGTTCCCCTTAATTCCAGACCAAACAGGTGGGGCTTTGAAGTTCACAAAATATTAATATATCATAATAATGTGTGAGACTACATACTTTTCCTACTAGGAATTTTTCAATGTTTGCTAACTCCAACTAGGAAAAGAGGTGTTAGATCAACTTGTTTAGCTGAAAAGGAGCCAGGACATTGTGAGCTGTAAAGGGCAGGAAACCGCTCCTGTCCAAAAGCATTGTAGAAAGTTGCAAGCATCTCTAATTCCTGATGTATTTTTCCTGTGTTATGAAGAAGCCAAGCTATGCTCTTTCATTAAGGCAATGTAAGGTTATTTCAGTAGAGCATTTAATGTACAATATTATTCAAAGTGCTTTACATAAAAACATCAAAAGCATTATTGATGTTGTAATGAATAAAAAAGTTAACAAATAGGAATTTCATTATAAAATCATGAATTTAATTAAAATCCATTCAAAGTAAAATCAGTTAAAAGTTACTGTGTAGAATTTATTCATAGCTGGATGAAATAAGAAAAGTTTTTAATCTGAATTTAAAAGTTTCTCATGTGCTTCTCCATGTTTAGTCTGGACTCTGGTCTGGACTAGTTGACCTGAGTCAAGCTTTGATTGGTTTATATTCGCTGAACATATCACAGATGTATTCTGGTCGTAAAACGTTCTGGGATTCATAATCAACCAGTAAGGTTTTAAAATCCATCCTGTGATTGACTGTCAGCCAGTGTAAAGATTTTAAAACCGGTGTGATGTGTTCAGATCTTTTAGTCCCAGTTAAAGCTCTAGCACCAGCATCTGGATGAGCTGTTGATTTAATTCTGTTGATGTTTCTGATGGTAAAAAACTTCTTAGTTATAACCTTGATGTGGCTGCTGAAAGTCAGATCTGAGTCTATCAGCACTCCAAGGTTACAGACTTGAATGGTAATTTTAAAAACCAGACACTCCAGATGTTTACAGATGCTGACCCTCTTCTCTTTGCTAGCAAACAGAATTATCTCAGTTTTATAATCATTTAACTGTAGAAAATTTGTCTCCTCCAGGTGTTTATTTGCTCTAAACAGTGACACAGTAGATACATTGGACTGCAGTCTTCTGGTGATAAAGACACATAAAGTTGTGTATCTTTTGCATAACTGTGATAATTGATGTTAAAATTATGTTAAATGTAATAATTGACCTAAAATAACTAGATACAACTTAAGCAAAAGAGGTCCAAGGACTGACTGCTGGGGTACTCCGCAAGTCATGGCCAAGTCGCTCAGATTAATAGCTGCCGATCTTAACAAAATAACTCTGACCATCTAAATAGGACCTGAATCAGTTAAGGACCACTCCAGAAAGTCTATCCCAGTTTTCCAGCCTGTGCAACAGAATTCTGTGATCTACAGTATCAAACGCAGCACTGAGATCCAACAGAACCAGGATGGATACTTGACCAGAATCAGTATTGAGCCTAATGTCATTTAGGACTTTGACCAGAGCTGGTTCAGTGCTGTGATGAGGTCAGAAGCTGAACTGGAATTTATCTGGATTTCCAGTTTCATTTAAGAAGTCATTAAGCTGATTAAATACAACTTTCTCAATGATCTTGGATATAAAAGAGAGTTTAGAGACAGGTCTATAGTTGTTCATTATAGAGACGTCTAGAGTCCTTTACTTCAGGAAATGCTTAATGGCACCCATCTTTAGTGACTTGGGAAAAACACCTCTTGTCAGTGAGCTGTTTGTGATTAGTAGAAGAAACTCTCTACAGAGGTAAAAACTGCTTTTATGAAGTCAGATGGTATTATGTCCAGAGTGTATCTTGTTTATTTCAAGTGCCAAGATATTTAACAGAGCTATGGCCTGGATCTCATTAATGTACATCTTCCTAACCAAGAAGCAGGTTGACATTCTGAGTCATCAGTAAATCAAACAGAATACACAAAAGGTCAGACAAGGCCAAGTCCGTGGCTGCAACACAGGAATATAAACACCTTTAGAAATAACCAGGTCCACAAAGTGACTCCAAACGTGGGTTGATTCTTTTACACAAAGCAAACATGTCCAATACAGAAGAAAAGGGCTCCATGCAAATAACTTGCAGACTTGTGACATCAGTACAACCTCTGCTGGTGATCAGAAGAAATGCAGCAGCAATGTTTTGCTCTTTGTTTCCATCAGGAAAAAGGGTGAACTGGGTGGTACTTCCATCTCTCCAGCTGTTATAAAAATGCCATAAATGTCTTTTAACGGTCATAAATTATGGCTCTTTACAACATGTAATCTCTGCTGTTAATTAATAATCCTACAAAGCCTTGTATTATTAAAGCTGAGGTTTTTAACATGTCACGGGATATTTTTGCTGGACAAAGGTGTTTTAAAACCAACAGTCCATTATATATCAGTTATATCCTTCATAAATTAGCTACTATTTAGGCATTATCACGACAAGCAATGCAACGTTTCCTATGCTAATCTTTTCAACAGTTACAGAGAGTTCTATTAATTTCTTTTAAAACAATGTTGCTATGTACTTCATGGTTAGAATTTTAATTTTAAAAAAATGATCATTTCCATGTGATTAATTCTCAGCATTGACCACCTCAAGATCAGCTTAGGAACCATAAAGATGAAGGTTGTAATTATTTCAGTTGTAGGAAAATATTTCTCCTTGGGACGTGTCCTCTTCACACCAAAGGATTTGGATAAAGTGCTTTCTGATTGGTTACTTTTTTGGAGGTATGTATAGGAAAGATGTTGACTTTTTTAGTATTGAAGTCACTACAGCTTGTAAATATGATATATTATCAGTATCCACTCCATCTGTACTTATCTCAGGATGATTCCCAGCTATGCGGGTAAAGAGCATACAACCGCTACATAACAGAACAGATCGTCCTGCTCATTGCCGCTGCTTTGCTTTGCTTGGTTTTGTTTTATGGAATCCTTTGCGTCATGTATACATTACTTATAGTTTCTGCTTCTTGGGACCTGTGCCTGTTGCAGCATTGTTTTGTTTAAAACTCTATTCATCTACCACAAAGATAATTGATTTTAAAATAATTTTTAAGAATTTGTTTTTATATGTCAGCATGGTCTCGCCCCACACTATCTGTCCAACCTGCTCCAGTCCTACTCCTCTGCATGCTCTCTCAGGTCAGAAGATAATTCCCTGTTGGTGGTTCCTAGAACTAAAATGAAATCCCGAAGGGACCGCTCCTTCTCAATTGTTGGCCTCCAACTGTGGAATTGCCACTGCACAGTAAACAGGATGGGTCTCTTTCCATTTTCATTGGCTTTTAACACAGCTAGACTTGTTGTCTGTTTTATATTTTCATTTCTTATATCTTTATTTTTTTAATCCGGGTTTATTGTTTTATTGTGTGTTACTGTTATTAGTAACTTTTATTGTTTTTTATACTATGTTATTTCATTGCTTGTTACTGTACCTGGGATTGTTTACAGCACTTTGGTCTTTGTTTAGAAAGTGCTCTATAAATAAAGTTATACTGGACTGGATCTCTCTGCAATTAAACGATCAGGTGGTTGTACAATCCGTCGTTTATACACTTCGAGGGCCTGAGCTTCTGTCATCAGTTAGTGCCCAGCTTTATTCTGAAGCATTTTTTTTAATAAGGAAGTTTTTATTAATTTGTTGCTTTGTTATGGTGTTATGGCCATGACATATCTTAGCTTCATTACCTTACTCTTAATTAATATCTGTTCGAAAGGTCTGATGATCATGTTCCTAAGCTAATGTCAATCTGACCTTAGTAAGCCATCTGTCTGAGTTATGTCCTTCCCATCATGGAAAATGTTTAGACGGGACATGGGTCTTTCTCTATTTTAACAGAATAGTGTCTGAATTCTGCGACGCACACAACCAAAGTCTTTAAACGAAGGTGTCTCCAAGTGACTGGTTAGAATTACTTCGACCTCTGTGTGACAACAGATCTCTGAAATGATTCTCCCCAGGTTATATTGTATATTGTCTGTCTGCCTTTCTTGTATTGTCTCACTCCATGTTTTAATCTTTAATGTATGTTCAACTTCTTTTATCTTCATTTATTAAATTTATTTTCTGTCAATCCAAGAAACTAGTCTCCTCGTCCTTGACAGGAAAAAAGGCCATTTCAACGGTATTGTGTTTTATTGTATCTCACATTTGTTTGATCATTTTTATAGTGGCCTGAGCACTCAGTGTGGTGGTGTTGGATCCCCTTCTAGTGTGACCACCCTCCTCTTCTGCATGCTGATCACTTGTGCTGTGTTATGGTGCTGAACTGTGTGGTCCATTTCATTCAGGTGTATTTGGGGGGAGGGCGTTTTGCTGGATTCCCTCACCTTGTTTTAGCCCACCATTAGCCCAGTAAACCTCAGCTTTGACCCTTTTTATTAGATTATTTTCAACAATTTGTTAATAAAGATTTTCAAAATTTTATTGAAGCCTTGTTTTGCGCATTATTTAGTACAATGAACCTGAATGCCTTAAGTGGAGGGAAGTTAATGTTAATCTCTGGGTAAAAATTCCAAAATGACGCTGTTAACAGAGGTTTACATACTGCACCTGTTCACTCAGCAGGATCCAGATCTGACTAGTAGCATCTACACAAGTCAAACAGCTGTACAACCCCACTTTGTAATGTTCGGGATTTGCTCCTTTCAAAGCAAAAACCTAAAACTCAACAGATACAACTGCCTCTGGAGAATTTAACCTCATAAAAAAATCCACAAATAGTTGTAAAATACTAGAATACTACTGGAAATATCAAATTTCCTCTGCGTAAAAATATTAAAACGTGTATACCTCTTATTTATCTGTGAGATGTTTTATACACAATGCAGAAAGCTTAAAGATGACAAACATCACTTCAGTTTAGACTTTGGAAATCAGTATTTGCTGAGATACTAACAGGCTTTATCTTTCAGTTTTATGGAATAAAAAGAAAACATGTTGGATGTGAGTTGGAGACTAAAGACACAAACTGATTTCTGTCTATTTATAGTGCATCATCAGTATCAGCATCTATTCATAGATTCAGTATCTATTCATAGAGGGCTTCATCTGGGAAAATGTCGAAACAAATGAGTGTCTTGTGATTCTGCCCAGATTAGGAACTGGGTCTGATGTGTCATGATGACAAAAGCTCATGAGACAGACTTGTTACAAACAGATTGATGCTGATTCTTCTAATTTGGTTTATTATCAGTTTCAAGTCTAAACCATTTCATATTGCTGTAGAGGCCAGAAATATGAATAATCACCAACTTGCATCTGTCAGAATTTTCATCTAAACCCTTTTCATAATTCAAAACCTTTGTTTGTTGACATGCCGTCTTGTCTCCTCGGTCCTCCATCATCCTGCCTGTGAGTCATAATTTAATGACAGGCGCGCGGTTTGAAAGATGCTTTAACTTTTAAAATGTTACTGAAGGAGGAAGCAGGAAAAGCAAATTGGACAGATGTATCCTCACTTATCCCTCACAGGAAAGGATTGTGACATGTGTGAGGAAAAATGCATGTCATAGTGCTGCAAATTGCACAAAAAACAAGAAACCAAAGACCACGACTGAGTGCCAGAAAGGGTTTAAATTCCGCTGAAAATATTTCCACCCAGTCCTGCAGGTGCATCAAAATTTGTTTAGTCTAATAATGTAACTTCTGTATTTGGCCGACATCACGTTATAAAAACAGTAAAGGTGACATTTGCAGAGTCAAATAACTGCAGTGAAAATTTTATTCTGTTCCTGCACAAATCCCAGACACCAGCTCTACACTGAAGAGCTGGAATTACAGGAAAATTTCCAGGAAGCATGTTGAGTCTCACTGCTTGATCTCAAGTTTAATTACAAACACTGTAGAGGCAAGAAAATCTCATTCATGTCTGAATAAATGCTGTTAGAGCGAAGCTCACACACACACACAACCTCCTCACAGATGAATTGTTGTTTAACCTACTTTTGATGTTTCTATATATTGTCAGTGCTAGCAGAAATGGAGTGATACCCATTTTTAATCACAAAACTCTCCGAAATCCTGCTGATATTCAGCTGTACTCCCCGTCCTTCTAATCACACCCAGTAATTACCCACTTGTTAGAGTGTTTAATAGCAGTTTTATGAACGTGCACAGTTTGATGATACTTGACCCATGCAACAGAATAACAGTTGATTATGTTACCACACAGCTTAAAAATATACACTGGGGGGAAGGAGAGGATGTAAAATGAGAGGCCAGAGAGAGGCTGTAACTCGGTTTCCTTCTCTGGGATCAATAAAAACAATCAATTCTAATCTGGTTCTGACCAAACCAATGTAAATAGGGGGAGAAGATGAGGTGAGTGAAAATAGATCTGTTAGCTGTTTTTGTTTTTCTGACAGTAGCCAGTAGCACAGGGGAGACTTGCTGCTCCAGGGACAAGCGGGGACCGGTCGGTCATGGCTAACCCCCTTTCTCTAGTAACTCACCCGGCGGCAGCACTTAAGAATGAACCAGAACTTAATTGTTGCAGAAGGTGGCAGCTTTATTAGGCGCTACTCATTTGCCTTTTTTTTATTGACACAATGATTGTTATTGTTTACATTTGGATAATCCTGGTCATTCGCACTAATTGGCGGCAAAAGATACGGCGTAACCGGCTGTAATTTAGAGTGTTTATACAATGGAAATTGCGAAGAAGCTAAAATCAAAATCGTGAAAGATACAAACAGAAGTTGTATGTGTGTGGTATTCCGCTGCCTGATCCGTTTGAAATGGACAAAAAGCAGTGGGACAATATGTCGAGATTGCCGCTTGTGCAGTGTGGCCACATCTGGAAATATTTAATACACACTCCTGGGTTGTTCACAGCCAAAGCCTTGAAAACTTACAAATCGCTAAATGGATACAATTTTTTCGTTTTCGGGCATGTTCATGAAGTTTTATACAACAGTAGTCTACAAATGAGTCACTATGCTTCCTACAGAGTTAGGAAGAACTGATCTGAAGCCTGTATGGACATTTATGAGGCTGAAAGGAGCTGACTGCCAGCTGGTGTGTCGGACTGCTGTGTGTCCACAACACACACGTTGGAGTTACATATCAGACTGAGAGGATCATTTTAGTGCATCAATTACACAGTGAATGTCGCCTAATTTTCCAGTTTTAATGGAGGTCTACCCGACTTATATGAGCAAGAATGTTTAATGTTTTTAAAATCCAATCAATGACAATCTGCAGAGCAACTTTATTCAGCGGTGTGCACGCGCACCAAAGGGAGTGGCAGCTCACAACAACACAAGAGAAGTTTTTGAGGAATTAATAAAAGAATTAATGATTGATGCAGGGGTGCTCATTGATCACAAAGATACCAGTCAAGCAAAAAAAAAAACAAAACAAAACAGGCTAAGTCTATCATCCATCAACTCGCCATTTTACTGTTATACAGGGTGGTCGGTACAACAGCGCTGCGCTAAAACACTGCTTTGTGTCATCAATTAACTGTCACACAGCAGTAAAAAAATAACATCGGATCTGTAAAATCATTAAACTGTCTCATCCTGCATTAGTAGCGGAACAATTCAGAGTCGGGCCGGGGGCAGGGCCTTAATAATCAAAATAATAAAACTCATAAACAACATTTTACAGCATAAACATGCAACAGCGAGCTTCGGTACCGCTCAGAGAGAGTAACTGTGTCATTTTTAAGTCCATCAAACGGACTTCAAGTCGGTTTTAATACAAAACAAGAGAACAACAAAAAGATTAAGCAACATGGTCACTTATAGTAAAACAACACTAATTCAGTTCAGCACTGCGGATAGTCAAGTCAAGTCAAGTCAATTTTATTTATATAGCCCAGTATCACAACAAGTTTTCTCAGAGGGCTTCACATGCAGGTAA
>JBAMHX010030297.1:0-10564 GCA_037177515.1 Pseudomugil tenellus
TATATACCTTCCCGTACCACATGTACAACACTGATGAGTGTATACCTGAGTGTAACATAGAAACTATATGTTTTAGTAAGCACAGGACAAAAAATGAACCAATTTCTGATCTGAACTCATGTCAAAGTCTCAAACTACATTATATGTCTCTCATATCTGGACATGATTCCTGTCTGTTGGTGACACAACAGTGTCTGTGTTCTGTGACACATTCAGAGTCTTTAAATGAAGATGCTCCTAAGAGTTTAGAATTTGCTCCAGACTTCTGCTCTGACAGATCTTTGGACCAAATCCTCCTGAATTGCAATTCTGTATTTGTCCGTTTTGTCTTTATTTTTATCATATTCTTCTGATTGTTTTACTCATTTTTTAATAAACTTGGTTAATATTTTTTTTACTTCAGAACCAGACCCCGCATCTTTGGTAATCCTGATGCCTCACATTGAGACTTTTCGTTTTTGTTCAGAAAGACCTGAAAATGAATGTAACTTGTTCAGCAGCTATGCAGCAAGAGGCTAAAAAGAACATTGCAGACATTCATCTTTTGTGTCTCATGTTTTTCTTCTTTATTTCCTAAGCTGCTCACCTGATGGATTCTTTGACCTTTAAAGCCAATTAGTGTTTATTTATCACTTTATTTGAAAAGTCAAAACATTACCATTCCACATCACCATCAACTCAGCATCATAATGTTACGTAAATTGATGCACCTGAATCTGCATTTTCAAAAATAACAATAACTCTAATGTGACACTAATGGTGCATAAACCAAAGTTACGGATAAACATTGTATTTGGAAGCAGTGGTTAGCTTTATTTTTATCCATGACCCCACCCCCCTCTCTCTCTTTCTCTCTCTCATTTCTTCTAAGACAACCTCAGTATATAAGCTTTGGGCCAGATCAGTGTGCTGCTCTAATAAAACAACATGAGCAGTAGCCTGGAAAACTGGTTGGGACCAATTCTCCAGATTATTTTTTTTCCTCTTCCTTTCACTAGTGCACCCTTACACAGATTGTCCCCAGGGCACACGCCCACTTTGCCCATAGAAAAGTTGCCTCTGGGTTTTAGCTCACTTTCATGTGTGTCCAAAGGTCATCTAGAAGTGTCTAACAGTTCCTTTTATTAGAGTCTATCTGTGTGCTGAGATAGGACTTAGGGAGCTGATGCACATGACTTTCCCTGGGCATCCCGAAGGTCAAGTCAGTAACAGTGAGATGATAAAGTTGAGCGATTTTTAATTATCTCTTTCTGGCACATTTGGAGTTATAAATAAACTTCAGCTTATGATTATCTTCTATGTTGATATGAGTGACAGAAGAAAGCAAGCTAGCTGGTTGCTTTAGAAAGAAGTAATATTTTAATTTTACAGATTGTTGGTTTGTATAGCCATTATGTTTTTTAACTTGTTATATATATCAATTCCTACACAATGAATGCATCGATGGTTGTTCTAAAACTCAATGTATTTAAGTTATGCAAGGAAACAATAACCCACTATTATGAACCTCCGGTTCAAAAGCAACCCCAGTGGAGCTAAAAGGATTTGGGAGCAAGTTGGTAGCAAAGAACAAATATAAAAACATAATTCAGAAGGACAAGGCTTTATTACTGTATCTGTTGTGTGGATGAAACTTTAATCCCCACCCGTCTGTGGGACATTAAGCACCTGACTACGATGGGTCATGTTTGATACAGATGCTCAAACAGCTGACATGTATATCTCAGCCCATCTAATGTAAATCTGTAGCCTACGCTTGGTACAGTATGTCTTTGGGAAAATCTAATGGGTTGGATCAGTTCCTGAAGACTCTTTCTCTCCTAAGCCCTACTTATCACTATCCAAGAAGCAAGATCAACAGGACCCTCTAAAAATGGTCAAAAGGGCAATTTATTTTATTAAATCTGATTGGTCAGGAGGAGGTGGAGTACAGGCCTCTGGACTCCTCAGCTTACATTTCAGGTTAATCTTCATTCCTTCTTGAATAAACATCCAGTAGTAGTAGTAGTCTGTTGAATAACCTTCTGTTTGTTTATGATGGAATAATTTTCCTATGCAGCACCATGGAAAAAATAATTGGCCACCTCTATCCTATCACTTAGATGGCAAGAGGCAGGGCACACCCTGTACAGGCCACCATATCATTTTGCACTTTTTGTTTTATTTCTGAAGATATTTTTCACTTTTATTTACTTTTTCTCAAGTGGAGCTCTGTTAAGTACTTATGAGTCAGTTTCTCACAGATAACACCAATTAGCACCATCCACTGGAAAAATGTGAAGGCTATGCAAAGCCTAAGTGCCAAAAATTGCAGTTCTCCATTTCATCCACTTGGAGCTCCAAAGCAGCAGATTTACACCGACTTCCAGGTTAAAAAGACCAACTCCACAGGAGAAATAAACACGTTTGCAGCCTGGTACATTTTTTTGGGTTTATAATAGCTCGTGTTTACCATCATGACATCATGACATGACAAGAGTGAGATTTTTTTATATAACTCTTCCGTTTAGATGTTATTGAATCTTGAAACCACTACTCCCTGACTAGAATATTTTTAACACTGATTTTTTCATCAATCTGAGAGAGATTTTCCTCCCACAGTCCAGAAACATCTTCATAATCTTAATTAGTGATTCTGAATTAGCTGTCGGTGAGAAGATAAATTTAGTTTGTTTATGTTGCACCACAGACTGGCAGCCTCTCCTGGGTGTGTAGGCTGGTTGGATGGAAGAAAAAAGAAAAACTTCCTTCATGGTATATTTGTTTCTTCAGTACAGAATTGCTGTATTAGAAATACAGTCAATAAGATTGAAAAAAAGAGTTTTTACACTTTTTCAGCGTGTGCTGAAGGTCAACAAAAAGAGGCATCACCTCCATATTGAAGTGAATTTTTCAAGTTGTACTGTTCGCACTATGTGTTAAACTTCCCAAGTGTGGACATAGATAAACAGCCAGCCAAACTCCTTGTCATGAGCCAGGATAGTGAGCGCACTTGCTCCTTCATTCACTCAATACACACAGACTGCATCGTGGTGGCATCATTGAATAAGAGTGAACTAAACAAAAGATTAAAAAAATACTATTACTAGAATTCCATATTGATTAAACAAATAAATACAAACAATTATTTTAACAGGTAAAGCCTGTTCAAGGCAGTGAAGCATATGCTTAAATCTTTTAAATTATACAAACATCTTCATATTGCTGTACAAACTTAGCGAAATATAAACAAAGGCAATCTTATCAACTGTAACACATGCCAACAGCTTATAGTTCTTACAGCCATTGTTTTCTAAAGGACCAACAAGGAGGATTGCTTTAGACTGAACAAAGCAACCACACAGGAGCAGCCATGCTCTTCCATATTCACTACCTGAACTTCCTGCTTCCTGTTTAACAACATTTCAAATTAAAAGTGCCATTACTTGAACATTAGACTTCCTGTCTTAGCATGCTACAAAATAAAATCTCTTCACCTCCGTCTCTTCTTTTTTGCAAACAAATGAATAAATTTTGCAGAACTCTGTCCCATTAAGACAGAAAGTAAACTTCGGGCAAACCACAAGTGACACACATCAGCATTAAATTGGTCCCTTGATTGTTAATAATATGAAAGTGGCCCTGATTAGATTTTAAAATATCTAATAGGACTCAGTCTGTTCCCACTGTCATGTGATAATCTCACCTGAGTCATTTTATGACAAAAAATAAAAAATAATAATAATATTAAGGTTAATGGTTCACTCTGAACCTCTGTAGCTGGGCAACACCACACCCATCACCACAGGTGTTAAGCTGCACCTCCAACCCCATCATCTGAGCCTTTAATCCAGTAGTAGTCTATACACTCACATCAATCCAGAGATATTAATGAGACATTTGACTTGGACTGAACATAGAGAAGTCAGCCTGAAACTTCTCCAGAGGATGTTTGCTTGCAGCTCACCCTGGTCCTTTTGTGAATGGCAATAGAGAAGCTGACAGAAGGCACCCGGGAGGGTTTTAATCTAAAAAGAAAAACAAATGTTAAGAAAATAAAGGTTTTGTTATCTGCCAAGATGTGTGGGCACATAGTCTCTAGGTTGTGGCAGGATTTTAAAGACTGGGAATTGACTCCAAAATAAACTTTGCGTAAGGCAAGACAACAACATAGTGAAAGTTTACTTTAATCTAATTTTGCGGTGGATTTCAGCCAATTGAGATAGAAAAGCTTCTCCAAATATCTCGTAGTGTCTTTGTGATCCCTGCAATTTGCGCACTACCAATAGCTAAATGCCATGCAGGATACAAGAATATGAACTAGTTCTAATTTACTTTATAAAGCAAAAACATTTTTATTAAATCACAAACCAATCACAGAAATGAGCCTAAACTAATTTATTTAAACACCTGAACACCCCCTCCCCCCTCATTCAGTCATTCTTGTCATTGACTGAATGATAAATATGCCAAACAATGTATATTTTGACTTACGTATTTACTGTAGATGTAATGACTTCTATCTCACAAAGGACTTTTACTGTTTACATGAGTTTTCATTTTTCTTTCATTTGGAACAGATGTATCTTCAAATATAAAGAAATTAAATTAAATGTGTTAACACCTAATTCTGATTGGAAATGTCTGTTCCAAATTAAACTTAATTCCAAAGTAACAGGCTGGTTTATTCCCATTTTAAATGCATATGAATTCCACTATCTGGGCAGCTCTCTGTAATGCCCCTGCTCTCCCTGGTGCTGGGCCGGGCCTTCCACCACGGTGTTATGTAGATGCAGAATATTGTTGGTGTAGGAAGAAAAACAAGCATGTGTTCAGAAAACATATGTTCTGAACATCAAAGTAAAATCACGAGCCCCACGACGGTATAATTTTTTCTTATCTGAATCCATTAAAATTACCAAACCCTACTGGTTAATATCTCCTATTGAAATATAAAACCGGATATGTAGACCTTGTGACCCGACCCGTACATTACCATATTAAGTAACTGTAAATACACCCTGTTCTTTCATTACCTTTTCATTCTTATATTTATCATGAGTAATGTTGTTCTCTCATTGTTTCTTTTAGCTTTAATAATATCACAAAAAACACTAAAATGGCTCCCTCTGATCTGTTATTTTGCTACGTGGGGTTTTCATTTTATTTGGAAAAAGCAGCATAAATCAGATATAATTTCTGACCATTTTTAGTTACAGCTGTGTTCTGTTATCCTGAATCACAGAACCATAATCATGTTTCATAGCTGCACAGTTCACATGATGGCAGGAATCGTCCTATACCCACAAATCTTGGAAATACCGCTGTGGTGCTTTATCATAAAGGTGATCTAAGCACACGTACACTCCTCATGTCCACAAAGAGGAAAAGCAAAAGAAGGAGTCAGAAAATAAATGTGACCTTGCCAGCACTAAATTAATATCCACATGCATATGCCAATTTTACCTGCAACACTGGTTCTCATAATTGTGATGTTGCTTAGTCTGTTTGGTTCGCTTAAGTTAAATGACAGACTGAGCCCCCCTTTCTGTCCTGGGGTGAATACAAGCTTTTAAACAGCATTCATCCTTCTAGAAGCACACATGTTAAATGGAGAAGGGAAGGCGAAAGTAAAACCATGACTGATTGATCTGATTCTCAAAGTTTTTCGTACAATAAGCTCAATAAATTGTAAACACAAATACAAAAGACCTGTGAACTCTTTGGATGTTTGTTGTAAACAAGAAGAGGGCATTGCCGGTGTGTTTGAGTGACAAAGAGAGAAATATAGTTTGTAATGGTAATCATAAAGTTTTCTTTCAGATAAAAGTATCACTGAATTACTGAAGACGCACTAAGTAAAAAGGATGAAATGAATTATTTTTCATTAATCATTTTAAGGCCCGAGTAATGGAATTCTGCCTGAAAGGGGAAAGAGGTTCAAGCTTGAAGCAATCATAACGTTTGTAATACTGAAATAGAATTTTTCATAATTCAAGAACTCCATCTCACCCTGTTTACCTACAAAAACAAATTCATCAATATTTTACCCTCCTCTGTCTGTCTATGTCCACTGCTATGTGGACGTCTTTATCAGCTGTCATCAACATTAATGCATCTAGCTTGTCTGTTACCAGATGACTCTTAAAGCTTGATTCTTGTTCTCGAAGGCCCAAGAAGAAAATGTCATTATATTGTTGTTTTGGACGTGGATAAAGAAAGTTCCCGACACATCGGCCTGGCAGAACATTTTTCTTGTGGGGCTCCGAGGAGCATTGTGAGATTGCTCAGCCATCTGAGTTGGGGGAGGTTAACACAATAAAGCAAAAAGAGGACAGTTCCCACTTAATGTTTTACCAAAATAGCTGATTCAAGTGGTAAGAAAGTATAAAAATGTTTACAACACATGACATTTAAATAAACCTACAATCCACTTTATTCATAAAACGCATTTAAAAAACCAGAACATCTCCAACGTGCTGCAGACAATGATAAAAAGCGATGACACCATCATGTGCACCCACCCTATCAAGAATGAACTATCTCGTTAGTTATGAAATAACCACATTAATTGTTCATTTAATGTAAAAGCACAGACATCCCACCCACAGTGACCCCTGCCATATTGCAGATAAAGCTTCTCGTGGAGTATGAATGAACCGGATCTAAAATAACATTTTTTTTCTTCTTGTTGCTGCCTCGAGAGCAGCAACCTTCTCGCTTCTCATGGAGAATATGACAAACTTAAGTCTATGGTTGATTAATGTGTGCGTTGAGAATGTTCTTTCATGGGCCTTGTTTTCTTTTGTTTCATCTCCATCTGTCACTGTTCATCAAGATGGGATGTTTCAGAGTATCCCATGGTTTTACTAAACTCTACAGGTCTGACTGGAGATTTTCCACTGTTGGACTGGAGTCAAATTTGATCAGTATTTGCAGAGGTCTTCTAGTGCAGGGGTGTGCAAATCTGGTCCTCGAGATCTACGATCCTGCAATTTTCAGACACAACCCTTCTCCAGCACACCTGAACTAAATGAATGGTCTGAGAGACACTTGCACGAGGAAATTCAGCTAGTTGTTCTAGTGCATCATTTGGAAGAGTAGTGGCAGTGATCTTTTTCCTAGGATCCAGCCAGGGCAAATCTGTAAAGATAGCATCATGCTTTACGAACCTTCTGTGAATGGTGACAATAGCTATGTCCAGGACTAGTTGTGGAGATTGACCACATGTTCTTAGTATCATTTAGAGGGCCTATTTGCCACTATATAATCATGCTTGTAAAAACCCTGTTAATGCACTTAAAGGGAACATTGCATACAAAAATCACTTTTCTAAGCGATTACAATAGGCTTCTGTGGTGTTTTAAGTCATGAGCAGACCCCTAACTCTTATGTAGATGGATAGCGTGACCCCATAACTTCTGTGTCCAACTCACAAAGGTAAACACACACGCAATGTCTGCAGCCAAGTGACATCGTATTTTGCGGACTTCCCAAAGTCAGTGAAAAAGGGTTTGAACTCCTAAAGTACTGAAGTGAATTCAAGGAGGAGATTTGGAGCCAAGATGAGTAGCTTGCTGTGAAGAAGTTTCTGGATGCAAAACTTGATGTATAAAAAGGTTTATTTACAAAAAGTTAGGCATCAAAAACAAATCTGCAGATATCTGTGAGGACTCCAGGCCAATATGGAAAATCCCACTGAGATGTGTGTGTTCATCGTTTATATATGGTGCAAGACAAAGACATTCCTCAGTCTGGATGTTAGCCATTCACGAGTCCACACTGGGTGTAAGTACCTTAATAGGAAACATATGTTCAGTTGACTTATACTCAGAGGACCAGACACTTGAGTACAAATAAAGTTGGAAATGTTAGTGTGCTGACAGGTGGAAGTCTGAAAAGAAAAGTACATGCTTCAATAAAGAAAAGAATGTACGAGGTTGAGGTGAGTAAGTAGCTAACACAAGGGTGTCAGACATCAAGCTAGTTTTCTTTCTGTGTAATGTTAAGTATTCTTACTTTCCATATTTTCACAAACATAGGGTGCACTGGGTTATAGGGCGCAGTTTCATTTACAGGTGCATTTTCTGTATTTAACACACACATAAGGCGCACCAGGTTATAGGGCGTTGAAACATAAAACACTTGTTTGCCCGCTTATTATCTAACGTTTCCCCTCACCTGTCACATATGAGTAACATAAGAAGACAGCAACGCTTAGCAGATTCAGTGTTGCTGGAGCTTTGAGCTTTCTGCACAACATCTTCCACCATAGATCATAGTTTTAAGTCAACCACGACGGAGTTCATGGCGCCGGTTGTTTAGCTACGTTCACTGTGATCCGAATTCAGGATGTAAAAAATAACAGTTTGTGAAATTATAGCCCATGTCACCTCCCAAGAAATGGGAGGAAGAAAGAATAAAAATAGAGAAAAATAGATACAAATAAATCACTTTTAGGACTTCTGCCTCTTTCTTCCACTCCCCCTCCATTTATACTATTCTAGTAATCTATTACTGTTATCATTATTATTATAACTATTGTTATTATTATTATTATTATTGTCATGAATAACTTCACACACGCACCGACATATACCCACACATGCACACACACACACCCTTCATACACACAGAAGTTTTTGTTGTTGTTGTTGTGGTTTACGTCTGTTTTGTCTGTCTGTCAACTTCACTGAAGTAAATAAAAAAAAAATTAGAAAAAAAAAAGGATGTAAAAAATATACGTTTCTTCTGGGTCCCTCATTCCTTTTCTGGTTTGTGAAATTTTTTAAACTTTATTTAACTTGTTGATTACTGGTAACTTGTTGATGCACAACATCGGTTCCAGCCGGTCCGTTTCTGGCTGCTGCACTGCTCAATGTTTACATTGGATCGCTGCCAAGAATTCCGTTTTCTGGCAGAGGTCCAAAATAAGAGTCTGCTGCTCAGGCTAATTTTTATAGTACATTTCTTCTTTCTATTAAGCTGTTCATTTCCTTTACTTGTTTTTTTTTTTTTTTTTTTTTTTTTTTTTTTTCCCGTTGCCACACTTCCCCCCCTTCTCCCGCTGTCCTCCAAACCGGAAAAACAAACTTCTAAACCCCCACAGTCACACAACAACAGATTAGGCACACAGTACATTTTGGAGAATATCTAAGACTTTTAAGTGCGCCTTATGGTTGTGAAAATATGGTACATATGTTCAAATAAGTAGCTGTGTTACAATGTTTATGATAGTTATTTTCACTTAGGTGCACGTTGAGGGACAGGAAGTGAAGGCAAGTACTTGCACTTGTTCTATCAGGAAAGCTAAGTGCCATCATGTAGCAGCTCTTCTCATTTGGGCTGAGAAGAACTGTACCTACACGGATGTTTAGTGTGTCTGGAAGAGGGCCTTGACTCTCAAACCAGAGAAAAAAAACAGCGAAGAAAGTGTATGTGATTGCCCGTTCCACATCTCAAGGTTAGTATACAATAATTGTTTGTTTTCTACAAACTTGTAGTCTTGTAAATGAATGGTGCTGATGACACTAGTAATGTAAGGTGGTATTCTCTCTTGAATCCATTTCAGTTCACCATTATCTCTATTATTTCAGATGGAATTAAATGACCTGTCACCCAAGAGAACAGAGAATGGATGTTTTCATCTTTGGCACAACTTGACCTCTTTACCAGTCTGGGTTGGATTCTTGCTCCAGAACTGCCTCCGGTTTACAATGGTGTTTTCTCTTTTAATGTTTTGTACAATGCTTTATCAAAAACATTTCGTAAATACTACATTAAATCCCAGAAGCTCCAGACACAGGAATACAGGCTTGGGAGGTCAGCCCAAAGCCATCAGTGACAGAAGTCTAGGGTGAGGAGGTTGGCCTGGAGGCCGCAGGAGGAGAAGATCAGGCTATGGAGGCTGGCCGCAGGAGCAGAATATCGGGCTCTAGAGGTCAACCCGGAGGCAGTATGAGCTAGTGGCCTGGATCGGGCGGACTGCCCAGAAGCTGCAGAGGCAAGGTTGTGACATACTTAGGGTTATGATCCAGAAGAGGAAGAGGAGCATCCTGACCTGGGACCCCACCGAACACAGGATCAGGGGGACGAGTGTCTCTGCTTGGGCCCCCTCTGAGACGTGGGTCAGGTATAGGAGCGTCCCGGTCTCGGACCCCCTCGGAGACAGGATCAGTTGGAGGAGCTTCCCGGCCTAGGACCCTTTCGGAGATAGGATCAGGTGGAGAAGCGTCCCTGCCTGGGACCCCTTCATACAGTCATTCTCACACACACTTATAAACAGTTGTAGTCAATTGCGAGTGGGTTTTTTTTAAAGCTGCAGAGGCAGTTTGCCACAGAAGAAGCAGACTATTTTTTTGTGTATGTAGCCGAGTAAAATCACAATCAACCGGACACAACTTATATTTTTTGGGCTCTTTAATCTTGACTGCTCAACATCCAGGTTATGTGACTCACATAAACTTAGACAGTTTTCATAAGCTACAACTCTCATGTGTCTGTCAACTATCCATCCATCCATCCGTCCATCCGTCCATCCGTCCATCCGTCCATCCATCCATCCATCCATCCATCCATCCATCCA
>JBAMHX010030299.1:0-10560 GCA_037177515.1 Pseudomugil tenellus
CTGCCAAACTCTGTTCGCTCTGCAGAGTCCTTATCTACTTTCAAAAGCAGGCTAAAGACGCAGCTCTTTAAGCAACAATTTTGCACTTAATGCACTTCTGCATTAACATAGGGGGAAAAAAATAGTGCACCTAGCACTGCAGGCAACACCTGTGCCCAACTACACTACAGTATTTCGACTGCACTTATCTATGATGTCCTCTACTTTTTTATTTAGTGCTTGTCTTGTTCTTATTCTCAGATGTAAGTCGCTTTGGTCTGCTTAATGACTGTAATGTAATGTAATGTAGCTCAAAATGTGTTTTAGCACAATATTCTGAAATATTACAATAATCTTCTTAATCCGCGACTTATTTTCAGGAATTTAAAGTGTTTTTTTCTCAACATATTTCTGTCTAAAGTCTTCGTTTATGACAGGATAACTTGTCTGGTTATTGTGTCTGTTCAGGTGTTGAGTCATCACAATCAACAACAGCTAATTCGACGACAACACAAACTAAGAAGACATCAGTGGACATGCAAACACCTACAAACAACAACAGTCCATCACAACCAGCAGGTAGATCCTGAATCTCATCATTCTGAAGTGTGAATGTCAGACTGTCTCTCAGCTGTGGGTGGAGATTTTCTCTGATCCAGTCCATTTGTCTCAGACTCTGTTTAACATTTTAATTGTTTTTCCAGTTTCATTGTGGTGGACACTTGTACCCTCTCTGGTATCAGCAACTCTTTTAATAACTGTTGTGGTGACTGTTCTCTGGAAGCAAACTAAAGGTGAGATCATCTGCAGATAAAACCTCCATTAAATAGATAAAGGTAGCGTTGAGAATTCAAACCTTTTGCTTGTAGTTGCAGTACTTTTTAACACAACAAAAACTTGTTCAATTTTCTCAGATATGTAGATGATCATGTTAACCTTTATAGTTCAGATAAATAATATATTCAAGCAGCCGTTTGTAGGGATACAGTGATTCAGACAGAAGCAGGAACTGACTGTTTATTGCAACAGAACAAAAAGTTTTGGCAGGAAATCAAGATGCATAACCAAAAGCTAAAGGACTAAAATTAACTGGCACGTGGAAGATGACAAGATTTGGGTGGCAATGACTCAGGAGGTGGAAGAGGTCGTCAAATGATCGAAGACACTGTTGCTGCGCATTAGCTGCTGCATTTTTGTCAGTGTAACTGGGGCACCTATAGCTACACATGTAGCTTAGCATCATCAAGCGCTATAGAAATATAATTTATTATTATTACTAAATGACAATGATGATGTGGGGAAGAGCAAAAGAAACATAGAGCTGTATAGACACTGAGGACCAAGAACCAAACACAGTAGGTGTAGTAATGAAGACCAATTTAAGGATGTAAACAGACACGAGGAAAATAAAACAGAAAACACAATCAGCATAAACAACCAAGTTCAGATACTAAGGATATTGATTATAGGGGACTTTGAAAGCTAAACGCAAATGTTTTGTCTTTTCAGGAAATAAAAAGGAGACAGAAAACACGGTGAGTCTAAACGCTGAAGAATTTAACACTTAAAATTGTGATTCTGTACAACACAACTAGTTTGGTTTATGTGTATTTCTATTAACCGTGACTTTTTTTGATAACTGCTACAGAATTGAGTGAAAATGTATGCAGCAGAGTGAATGAAGTCTAAAGCTTGTTACATCCTTCACGAGAAGGTCCTCCTTTGTTTTTGTTTTTGTGGACTTGATAGAAGACAGTTCTGGCAAAACTAAATTCTTGTGAAGAAGAATTGTGTAATAAGTCGGACAGTTGAGATGGACCTGGCAGTTCAGGTGGGCATATGAGGTCGCGATAAACGAATATTTACAGTCTTTGACCGTTTTTTAAAGTGGTGATGGAGGTTGTCCCTCCTTTTAACTGATAGCAATTCACATCCCTCACCACTAATTAACATGTGAACAGAAGTAACAGGAGACTTTGGAGCAAGTCTGTCATGGGTTGCTAACCGGCGCAGATGGTGTAGAAGGAACGTATGCTGCAAGATTTCTCTGATTAAAGCCGATGAAAGGGGAATAATAATAACAATAATGATACATTTTATTTATAGGCGCCTGTACGGTGACTCAAGGTCACCGTACAGTAAAACACAAACAATCTATAAAACCAAATAAAAATACATAAAAGCTGTTATTATAGCAGTGTGGATGTTATAGTGAATAAGCAAGTTTGAATAGATGAGTTTTTAGTTTGGATTTGAACAAGTGAATAGAGTCAGAGTTGTGGTGGTCAGGGGGGAGTGAGTTCCAGAGATGGGAAGCAGAGCAGCTGAAAGCTCTGCTCCCAATGGTGACAAAACGAGCGGGGGTGAAGGTGAGGAGAATTGCAGAGGAGGATCTGAGGGAACAGACCGGTTTGGAGACATGGAGGAGATCAGAAAAATATGGAGGGGCGAGGTTGTGGATGGCCTTATGGGTTAACAAAAGTATTTTGTAGTTAATGCGGTGGGTGATAGGGAGCCAGTGAAGCTGCTGTATGATGGGGGTGATGTAATGGATGGATGAAGTTCTTGTGATGACTCGGGCTGCTATATTCTGTACCAGTTGGAGTTTAAGGAGCAATGGAGTGATTTCTGGGGAAGACCAAACAGAAGGGAGTTGCAGTAATCCAGACGTGATGTGACCAGACTGTGAACAAGTATGGCGGTGGTGTGAGGGGAGAGTGAGGGGCGGAGGTGGTTGATATTCCGGAGATGAAAGTATGCGGATCGGTTTATATTATTAATGTGTGATGTAAAAGACAGAGTGCTGTCGAGGATAACACCCAGACCCATGGGGAGGGAGAGATGGGAGAGTCGTCAATGGGAATGCAGATTTAGAGAGGATGGATTTGGTGCCGACTAATAACATTTCAGTTTTACTTCTGTTTAGTTTGAGAAAGTTTGAATTGAACCAGGACATAATTTTATGAAGTCTGTGAGGGAGGAAGGTGGTAAGGAGGAGTTTGGCTTTGTGGAGAGGTAGAGCTGGGTTTCATCCGCGTAACAATGAAACTGTATGTGGTGTTTTCTGAAAATATGACCAAGGGGGAGGAGATATATGATGAACAGCAAGGGCCCTGGGGTACACCCGTGGTGACTGGGAGTTACTGGAAATGGAATGTTTTCATCTGCATGAACTCAGTGTGGCCAGAGAGGTAGGATTTGAACCTATTGAGGGGGGTGTGGGTGGTGCCGATGGAGGAGAGTCTAGTCAAAAAGATGAAGTGGGAAATGGTATTGAAGGCCGCACTCAGATCAAGAAGGATGAGAATGGATAATAGACCAGAGTCAGCTGCCAGAAGGAGATCATTGGTGATTTTTTAGTAGTGCTGTTTCAGTGCTGTGGAGTGGACGGAAACCAGATTGAAATTGTTAATACACATTGTTAACGGATAAATGGGCTCGGAGCTGAGAGGCAACTATGTTCAACTATTTTTTCCAGAAGTTTTGAAATAAGCGGTAGATTGAAGATGGGACAAAGGTTATTGAGGATATTGGGATCCAAACTGGGTTTTTTAAGTATTGGGGTGATTGCAGCTGTTTTTGACAATGAGGGGACCAGACCAGTGGTGAGGGAGGAGTGAATGATGCACGTAATGAGAGGTGCCATTGAGGATGTGGATGCTTTTACTAGGAAGGTTGTTAGGTGGTCTAATTGACAGGTAGAAGATTTAGATTTCCTTAAGGATTCAGTGATGGCAGTGACAGGGGAGGGGGGGGGGAATGCAGAAAAGGCGAGGGAAGGAGGCAGATGGGGAGGTATTGGTGAAGAATTATAAGAAGTATTCGGAGCGAGATGTTAATGAATATTCTTGACTTGGATTTGAAGAATGAGATTAAACTGTTTCAGAACGTAGATGAGGCCATGTGTGGTGGAAGGGAGTCAGGAGGTTGTGAAATAGTGTTCAGGAGAGAGAATAGAGCCTCAGTATTACCATCATTGGAATTAATTAAACCTGAATAATAGTTGGACTTGGCAAGTTTGCAGCAGTCTCTATAATGAGTAATGTGGTATCCTGATGTATAGTTAGACCAGATATCCTGTAGAGACGTTCCAGTTGGCGTCCTTTGGTTTTGAGTTTTCTGAGAGCCGGGGTATACCAGGGTGAAGAGCGGTTGAAAGTGACTGATCTAGTTTTTTGAGGGGCCAGGTTATTGAGCAGATTCAGAAGACTTTTATTGTCGCGCAATACCAGTTCATCGGGGATAGAGAAACTGTCAGGGTGGGGTAGAGCGTTGATGACAGTAGAGAGAGTGTCCAAGTTAATGTCCATAATATTACAGAAGGATATGTCATGAGAGTGCTTGTTTGTTGTGAGAGCCAGACTTACAGAAAAAGAAATAATCATATGGTCAGAGAAGGGGAGTACATCTGCTTGGCAACCAGGAGGAATTACACCTGAAAAGCAAATTAAAGCAAGAATGTGACTTTTTGAGTGAGTTGGAGTGGTAATAAACTGTTGGAGACCAAAACTGTTAAAACAAGACATAAAATCCCTGGTGAGAATATTATTTACATTGTCCAAATTGATATTAAAATCACCGAGAACTATTATGTTGTAGGGCTGCAACTAATGATTATTTTGGTAGTCGATTAGTCAGCGATTATTTTGTCGACTAGTCGATTAGTTGGCGATTATTCTGTCGACTAGTCGATTAGTCAAACACCTTTGAATGTTTTGATCTTTTCTCCGCTTCAGTCTGACTTTCATTGAATGGATCTTCTTGTTCTTCTTTGGAGTTTAATGGCAGTTGGCAACTAACAGAAAGTGCATTACCGTCACCTAGTGTCCGCCCAAGTAACACTCGTCATAAGAATATTGCAGTAAATGTCCAAAATAAACGATGCGTCAACTATAGAAATTAGCGTCGACAAGTGTGATGTTACGTCGACTAATCGTTGCAGCCCTATTATGTTGGGCGACCACCGTGAGGAGCCAGGAATGCAGATAAGTCATTTAAAAAAATCCTTGTGCTTGGGTGGACGGTAAACTGCAGCGATGAATGTGGAAACAGGACCAGGCAGCATTAGGACCATGGACTCAAACAAGGGGCCGGAAGGGGCAGAGACCTGTGAGTCTCTCTGCTTCTCACGGGCAAACATCGCAAGACCACCTCCATGGACAGAGTCACGTGGTATACAAAGGAAAAAAAACTTGGCGGGTTAGCTCCATTTAGACAGGTGAAGTCATTTGGCTGCTGCCAAGTTCCAGTCAAACATAAAAAATCCAACACATGGTCGACAAGAAGATCCTGGACGAGATGTTCCTTGTCAGTTATTGAGCGGATATTCAGTAGGCTGAAATTTACGGTGGTGTCAGAGTTTTTAAAATTTTTAAAACATTTTCAACATTCGTGATATTTAAAGACACAGTAAAATGCACATCCAGCCCTGCCTGATCTCTGTAATTATGAAATCACTGAGTCAACTTTTTGCTGCACATTAAAGCACAAACATCCCACCCACAGCGATCCCTACACTATTACAGCTTCTCATGGAGTATGAATGCACCAGACCAAACATAGTTTTTTTTTTCTTGCTCCCGCCGCTTTAAGAGGAAGAACTAATGTCTTGCTTCTAATGGAGGATGTAAGTAGCTTTAGCACCAGTATATTACTCATCTTTTACTGTGCAAGAACTCAGCAAAAACCCTAGTGACTCATCCCGGTCCAGAGATTAGTCAGGAAACGGTGAGAACACGCCAGACTCAGATGCAAATTCACTTCTCTAAACTATTTCTGTGGAGAAATACAGTGACCACTGAATCTACTTTTGTTCTGCGACAGAGGAGAGGAGGAAGAAGCAGTGATGATGATGAAATCACTTCAGTCAGTCTAAATCCTGATATCACTGAGCAGCTGGATGTTGTGTTCTTTGTACAGGCTGATCCTGACGAAGCTGTTTCCTACACCTCCATCCGCTTCACCAGTCAGACCAGACGAGGAAAACAGGTGCGTCGTGTCATTTCTTATACTGTAAATGTTTCTGCAAAAGCATGAAATATTGTTTTCTTGTATAGAAATATGCAAATGTTTAGGTTTTTGTTGTAACATCACACAAGCTGAGACTTTTCAGGAAGCTGAAAAATAAACAGGAACAATTCTTAGAATGTAGGACAGCTCAACTTTGTTACCGGTTTTTATCTATCAATAATCCACAGATTAGTCAGAGGTGACAATGCTGTTATGAATATTATCTTTTAGAGACCAGTTCTTTTTCTAACTGATTCATATAAACAGAATATTGATCAGGATGTTGAAACGTCCGCATGTCTCCATAGACGATGTTTGTGTTGTAATATTTCCTTCCAGGTCTCTGACACTGTGACCTACAGCACTGTGAAAGCTTCCTCCTCACCTGCTGGTGCTTCTATTGATCCAAGCTGCCTCTATTCCACCATCAATAAACCTTGTAAATAAGAAGTTACTAACTTTAAAATAAATGTTTTCTTGAATTATGGATTAAAGGATTTACTGTATTACTGACGCGAGATTTAATGATCGTCTCTGTTTTCATTGCTTCCAAGTAATTCTTTAAATGTTTTACATTTTCTCAGTTGTAGAACTAAATAAACAGCAAATATGTCACAAAACACTAATGAAGTGAGATTCTTGTTGTGACTGTAATAATTGTGTTCAGGTTTCCTGCTGCGACTGAGCGTCTGGTTTATCAGACATAACATTTTTAGTTGTGACACCGGCATTACATGTCTGCATCCTCATATCCTGGACTGACAAAGCATCTCTTAATGATTTAATTGTAAACATCTATTATGTTTCTTAGGTGTTAGTATGTGACAGTCTGTTTGTATATTTGTGTGAAGGTTGAACTGTTTCTATTCCAAATTTGAGTCAGTTTGAGAGAGAGTGGTTATTTCAAACAGCAACCTAAGGACTCCAGCAGGGGGTGTTAATGCTGTAGATTTATGCAGACATGCTTCTTGCCCGGGCTGCGTGGTGGTTAGCACTGTAGCCTCACAGAGAGCAGGTTGTCAGTTCGATCCCCGGCTCAAGCGGTGGCCTATCTGTGTGGACTTTGCATGTTAGCGTGGGTTTTCTCCGGGTTCTCCGGCTTCCTCCCACAGTCCAAAGACATGCACCTTTGGGATAGGCTGGTTGGGGACTCATACTTTGCCCATAGGGGTGAGTGTTTGTGTGCTTGTTTGTTCGTCTATATGTGTGACCCTGTGATGGGCTGGCGACCTGTCCAGGGTGTATCCCACCTCTCGCCCATTGTCCAGCCCCCCTGCGACCCCGTTTGGGAAAAGGGGTAGAAAATGAATGGAAAGATGGACAGGACATTTCTTGCTTTAATATAAAGAGTAAAAGACCATGACTAAAGAAATCTCTATTTAACTTTTCTTCCACTGTATGAATTTAATTTCTAAAGCTGAAATTGTACATTTTTTTCTCTTGTGTAAAAGTTTATCTTATAACTGATGCTTTCTGATGTATTTTGCATCCTTATAAAATTATTTTGTGTAGAACACCTAATCACACACAACAAAAACCACCAGAACTCTTCTGCTTTTCCCACATTAACACAAGTTTCGCTTCCAACAGAAACGAACTTCTCTTAAACCACTGATGTGTCACATGACATCACGCTTTCCAGCCACATGGTGAGTTTGTTCACTGTGACTCAAAGAGCAACAAAAAAACATACTTAATGAAGAAAAACTTTATCTTTTTTATTTACCAAAAGTCAGAAGCAGTTAGAAACAAATAGCGTTTCATTGTTTATTCTCATGTGTTCTATTAATATGTCGGCTTATCTAAAGCCCTTTTCATGCAAGCAGTTAACGGTTGGATTAATGCACCTTCAGTGCACATGAAAGTCCCGTTTGCAAGGTTCATATGCAGAATGAGGGGCTCAAAGCTGATTCACCTCTGAGCTGGTATGTTACTAGTGATAGTTGGCACACTGGATCACACCGCTCTATTAGTTATCCTTCCAACATGTCACATGACATCATACATGAAAGCACACTGGTTTGCATCGTTTACCTTGAAAGGTAAAATGAAAATGTAATTATTCTCCGGAAAGTCAAAGAGCAGAGCAAGATAAAGATAAATAACATGACAAAGGTTTGAGAAAACACTGATGTCACTGTTGGACAAGTGACATGAAAACCGCTTGATGCATGTGATGCTTTTCATTTTAAGTAGAAACCAGTTTGCAGTTTGTGTCATTTGTGAAGCAGACAGTTGGAGACGACAGAGAAAAAGAAGAACAATGATCATATTCAGATAGATTCAAATATTTTTATTCCAGATGATGATTCTCCCATTTACAGGTGAAAATGGACATAAATATTGTCACATTAAAATAAACTTTATGGCATTTTTTGTTTAAACTTTATAACCTTAGCTGATTCTTTCAAAGTTAAATACAAACTTCAATTATTTCTGTCAAACCAGCTGAAAACATCATGTGTGTTTTTTGTGTTTCAGTTTTTTACATGAATCTTTTATTCCCAAAAGCAGCCAGTGGACAAAATGTGTTGTTCATCACTGTCGGAGATGGTGATGTTACTTTTATTCAGAGAATTCATACAGATGGTCAGAATAGTTGTATTGGTACAACCTGGATGTTCAGCACTGACAGAAACACAATATGGTTGTATGAATATGGAGAGATTCACAAGGATGCAACATCTAAATCAGACAGACTGAGTCTTACAGATCACAGATGAGGATGTTGGTCGTTACACCAGCAGACAGTTTGCATGAGGACAACAACAAGGATCAGACTATAGCATTTATCTGTCTGTTGTTACCAGTGAGTATTTACATCATGATCTTTTCAGCTCAAACTGTCTTGTTAGAACTGGAACTATTTCTCTCACTGACTTCAATTTAAGTGCAAATAAAAGGTCATGACCTCAGGATCCTGTCCTGAAGCCATACTGGGCTGGTTCAGTGTTTCCTCACCAGATGGAGCTTTGTGACTCAACATGTGCAGCTTTATATTATTGTATTCTATCTATTCGAGGATTGAGAAATTGGAGAATTGAGGGCGTTCGGGAATATACCCCTAGCCATCGCTTCCGACACCCTAGGCCTTGTTTATCTTATATAACTATTACTGTTAAAATAATCACAATAACAATTAGTTAAGATAAGATCATTGTAACGTTACTT
Organism: Pseudomugil tenellus; assembly: GCA_037177515.1. Taxonomy (NCBI): domain Eukaryota; kingdom Metazoa; phylum Chordata; class Actinopteri; order Atheriniformes; family Pseudomugilidae; genus Pseudomugil; species Pseudomugil tenellus. The sequence continues at coordinate 9,160 of JBAMHX010030299.1, forward strand.
GACTCTTTGAAACCAAACAAGACAAAATATTATTCAAACATAGCATTTTAACAATATTTTCTGGAAACAGATACAAGCAGGAAATACTTTCTATTAGTTGTTGTCACAGCGGGATATGAGGTGATCAGAAAGTGTGTGTCAGTCCTACTTGAGTTTCAGTGGTTTATATACTAATAAAATTAATAATAACAATACATTTTATTTAAAAGCGCCTTTCAGGTCATTCAAGGTCACTTTACAAACAAGAAATAAAACAACAATAAGGAACAAAAGTTAAAAAAATATTAAAAATGCAATATAAAATTGTAGGACAAAGTAATCAGGGAATCAGCAGGAGGGGGTGAGTGGATATTTGTAAAAGAGCTGACAGATAATAGGAGGCGAGGTTTTGAATGGCCTTGAAGGTATACAGAAGGATTTTGAATTCTATCCGAGATTAAACTGGAAGCCTGTGCAGCTGCTGTAGGATGGGGGTGATGTGGTGAAATGTGGGTGTCTTATTGATGACGCGTGCAGATGAATTTTGGACCATTTGAAGTTCATGAAGATATTTCTGAGGGAAACCAAAGAGAAGTGACTCACAGTAATCAATATGGGAGGTGACGAGACTGTGGACCAGAACAGAGGCAGTACGGGGGGTGAGGGAAGGGCGGAGATGAGAGATGTTGTGTAAATGGAAATAAGCAAAGCGGGTGATGCTATTTGTGTTGGCGTGAAATGTTAATGAGCTGTCGAGGATGACACCCAGACTCTTACTTGGAGGGAGGGGGACACAGGGATGTTGTCGATAGACAAGGAGAAACTGTGAACTGTCGACAGTGTAGATTTAGTTCCAAAGGGAAAGAATTTTTATCACTATTTAATTTTAAGAAAGTTGGAGGTGAACCAGGTTTTAATTTCAGATAGGTAGATAGTGAGGAAGGAGGGAGTGTTAGGTTTACTGGAAAGGGAGAGCTGGGTGTCATCCGTGTAACAATGAATATGGATATTAAATTTGCAGAAAATATTACCAAGGGGAAGGAGATAGATGATGAAGAGAAGCAGCTCCAAGACTGAACCCTGCGGCACAGCAGATGTATCAGGTGAGGGAGGGGAACTGACAAACTTAATTTGGATGAACAGAGTCCGGCCTGAAATATAGGAGTGAAATCAGTTGAGTGGGGTGTGGGAAATGCCGATGGAGGATAGTCTATAGAGGAGAATTAAAATAATGTTGAAGGCCAAACTCAGATCAAGAAGGATGAGAATACTGAGGAAACCAGAATCAGCAGCCATAAGGAGGTCGTTGGTGATCTTGATGAGAGACGTTTCAGTACTGTGGCAAGGGTGGAAACCGGACTGGAACTATTCATACAGGGAGTCTTGGGTCAGGTGGGTGTGGAGTTGAGTGGCAACTACTTT
>JBAMHX010030300.1:0-10559 GCA_037177515.1 Pseudomugil tenellus
GGGTGTACCCCGCCTCTCGCCCTGTGTAGCTGGGATTGGCTCCAGCCCCCCCGCGACCCCGTTCAGGAATAAGCGGTGGAAAATGGATGGATGTAGCACTTAGTGAAATCTTATTGTTCTCAAAAGCTTCTGGCCCCAACCTGAATATTACGAAATGTGAATTATTGGCAATTCCTGACCTCCTAAATGCAACTGTTAAAAATTATCACAATTACAAAAGATATAAATAAAAGAGAATATTTAAACTTTGAAAATAACATACAAAAATCCAAAAAGACCTTGAACAGTTGGCTCCAGAGATTTGTCCATTTTTGGAATGTACTAACTAAAACGAAAAGTCTTTCTCGAGTAATTTACCCCTCGCACTGCCTATTTATTTCAGATAACTCTATTAAAAACATCAAAATAACTTTAATTACATTTGGAAAAACAAACATTATATACGGAAGAATGATACAGTAAAACCACTTAAGGAAGGAGGATTAGGTATAATTGATTTTATGGCTCCAGCCCCCCCGCGACCCCGTTCGGGAATAAGCGGTAGAAGATGGATGGATGGATGGATGGATGGATGGATGGATGGATGGATGGATGGATGGATGGATGGATGGATGGATGAATTCTTACTAAAATGTGTTTATAAAATCTCTAAATTACCAAGTGAATGATCAAACTTCAACAGGTTCTCCAATACTGGAAATCGATCTATAAACACAACTTTTCCCCACACAGAACCTCAATTTGGAACAATGGATGCATTTTGATAAATAGAAAATCAATTTTCTATAAAGACTGCATGGATAAAGGTATTTGGACTATAATACATCTTCTGAATATTGATGGACATTTTTTAACATACAAAAAATTCATTGACAAGTATCAGATGATATGCTCTGAAAGTAAATTTAAAAGTCTTGAAAGCAATCCCCATACAAATGTTTTGAATGGCTAAAGAACTCTTAATTAATCGTATGTAATCAAGATGCCATTATTAATTATTGAAGGATGTCAACTCAAGGACAAGAAATGTAAAAACAAATTCTTAAGAACAAATTTGACTTAAAACTATTTTCCATCCCAATTAAAAAAATAACCTTTTTTTTAAAAAAAAAACTACAAACCTAAATTCCTAACTCAATACTCATCTTTTCCAGTGTCACTTAAAGCAAAAGAAAACCATTTCAAATAGTTAAAACCATTTCAAAACAGATCAACTATTTATCCATCCAATGATTTTATTACACAAAAAAATTAATATTGGTATAAATATGTGTACTTTCTGCAATGCGAACACTGAAACTGTGGAACACCTTTTTACTTATTTTAAATTTTACTTATTCAGCAGATTTCTGGACTGCTCTTCAGCATTGGTTAACCTATAAGAATGACTATCCCCTAAACTTTCAAATGATCAGGTTTGGTCTGCAAATGGAAATAAAATAATGAAATTTGGAAATAATAATTTGATTATATTGGCAAAATTTTTCATTCACAAATGTAGATTTTTTTTAAATATGTCCTTGTTTGGTAGCTTTTAAAAAGATTTATTTTTGTTTAAAAAAGGCTTTAAAAAATTGCAATTCGCATAAAGCCCTTACCCTTTATGAATGTTTAGACAAGCTTTTTGAATCACAAGTTGTTTAATTATCTTTTCCTTCCTACATTGTTTTTTTATTTGAATAGACAAGTAGTCTCACATATTTAAATACTAAAAACTAGAATGTGCTCTTTTTTCTTTCTCTCTCTCTTATTCTCTCCTTTTTTGTTCTTTCTTATTAGATGTAATTTGCTGCTCAAGTTCCTGTTATATACTTGTAAAGATATACTGTTTGTAAGCTGTATTGACATGTAAATAATCCTTTAATTAAAAAATTTAAAAAAAACATCAAAAGTCACGTGATCATGTAACTAGGTCAAACCAAGGAATCATACGTAACCAATCTGTGTCTAATATAAGCCTGTAGTCGAGCAGCTACAGGTGCACGTGGGGACATCGAGGAGGTTGGGCTTATTAATCACTTAATGACTTAAAAAATGGTCAAACCATCAGCGGATCAGATGTTTTTGTGGAGAATCATGTAGAAATGCATGTAGCTCATACTATATTATGGTAGCTTAAATGGTAAATGGCGTTTACTTATATAGTGTTTACTTTTCATATTATATATATATATATACATTATCGTGTTGTATATAATAATACAAACTCTTTTGTTTTAGGGTGTTTTTTTTTCTTTTTCTTTTTTGCAAACAACGGCATTGACAGATATCAGGATGTCACACATATTTAGATCCAGATCATCTGGCAGAGCCCAACACATCAACTAATTAATAAAGTTGACTGTTAAGACCCAAGGGTGAAACATATTCAAACACAGGAATGTTTTTATTTTTAGTAAACTATTTTCCCCATCTTATGTTGCTGGATGGATGAAGGCGAGGGCCGTCGAAGCTGCCCGCTTCAACTCTACCAAACTACAAAAAGCTACAAAAAGAAGACAACAAAAACAGGACTAGAGGTCTCACAATGCCAAACAACCAACTTCACCACTCAAACAAGCTCAGTTGCAGGTACTGAGCAATCTGAGCAGAGGAATGCAAGTCCGGAGCGCGCTCCACCCAACCGGAGCCAGCGCCCCAAACAACATGCAGCGAGACAGAGAGAGAAAAGGGGAGAGACTGGGGCATCACACAGGTGACCTTTTTATAGGCCCGATGATCCCCATACCCCTCCCTCCTAATTGACACAAGGACAGCCATTTGGGCAAAACACAGAACAGCTGCATAAGCGCTTAACATAGACGCTGAGTGGAACTCCTCTTGTCTCACGCTGCTGTGTCACCAGTAGCATGAACCAGTTGGAACCAGCGTCTCACATCTCGCTTTTCTCTCATGTCAGGAATATGAAACCATTAGTGTGTTTGGAGGTCTCAGATAATTCCACCAGTCGAAAACGGGCTTTTCTTCAGGGTGGTTTCAGTATCAAAACTTATTCTAATTATATGCAGCATGAACTTGCTTTTACACACAAGGTGCCATGTAGGAAATATTTGTGTTCTTGTTATGGTAATTATACTGGATTTGTGATTATATTACGTCTGGGAACTCAACATCCACATGATGTCAACACAAAGGCATCCCCCACCCCCTCCCTCCCCTCCGGCCTTGGTGCTGCTACACACAATGCACTTTGAGTTGTTTCAGTTTTGGTAAATATTATTTCACACCATAATTCTGTTCATTAAACCATGTTGTCTAACAGTCCTTTTGTCATTCATATTGAGAAAGAATCAGATTTTTATTTGTAATAGAAAATGTATCATTTTATTGAACAATCAGAAGACAGGAATTACTGATGTACAGTGATGAAGTCTTATCTTTGCTTCCCTCTGATGCATCAGATGCCCACAGCCAGCAAATGGAGCCATTTTGATGTGTTAAGTGTTTCTAACACAGTGGTTCATTTGCAGAATGAGATTGTGTTGCAGAAAAAGATTCAAAATCTGTAAGTTAGAACAGAGTGGAGGCAAAAACAAAACCTGGATGATGATGCGAAGGTCCTACGGGGGTACCTGTCGATTGATGGGTTTACCTGTCCTGAGGCAGAGCCGGTCAAAGTCCGGGCAGCAGCCGTTGTAGGTTTTACACAGGTTGTCACAGCGACAGCTGGGTGGCTCCACTTTATCAAGTTCAAAGCACCTGTTCCTGCAGGAGCCGGACGTCGCCACGTGCTGAGGCGCCAAGCGAGCTGAGAAGTAAAAACACGAGTGAAACAAAACAGAAATCCAACACTGCGGATCTGTTAACTGCATAGCTTACTGCACAGTGGAATAGCTGTACATCTGCATGCCTGTAAAGGTGTTTTCGTCTACTTTTCTCCTGGCTAAACGCAATCAGCTGCCTGTTATATATGTATTAAATTGTTCTTTTCAGATGGGTATTTTGTCTGCTGCCTTTAAAACAGCACTGATGAGAACTTTTCTGGACTACTTTTGATCCAGAAAATATATCTTTATGCCTGCACACCCATGTACTGGTCTGCCTGTATCCCTGCACACCTGTATGCATACATACCTACAGTCAGTGTGTCCTGCTGTGGTTGTTTCAGAATATTAATGTTGCTGCTTTGCATCAATAAGTGGGATCTGTGTCTCATTCCTGTTCACCTTATTTTGCCACACCCACTTCATAGTGTTCACTACTTTCCGTTGCTAGCTAGGACTAGTTAGTTGTGCTGAAAAACACAGCAGCTTAGTTGCAAGTTGCAGTGTTTTAGTTGCGAAGAAACCGAACAAACTGTCAGCTGGAGGAGCTGGAGGGTCACCTGTTGCTCTGTGATCGTTAGACGCAGGAGTAGCTAGGAGTAAACCAGGTGTCACATCCAGGATGGAAGATAGCATCATCACCTCTCCAGCCAATTTTGATGGGTTTTGTTTACTTTTGCATATGACTGCATCACACTTTTGGTTGACAACCGTTTTCATATATAATGATTCTAACACTCTCCAATCTTCATTTTCCCCAATCCTGGAAAACATATACAAATATAGAAACTTCCAGGTCATTATGGGACACATCTTCAGGTCACGACCCTTCATTTGCTCATGATTTGATGTCAACAGGATGAATAGTTTCAGAGATATAACCAAAACAGTTTTCAGGTTTCAGCGCCCCCTGGCGGCCAACCTGAAAATGATAAATCACTCAAAATGGAATCAGTTCATCCTCTCTATGATTTCTATTCATATGCAAAATATAAAAACTCTAAATTGAATATTGCTCAAGTTACCGTGTTAACAATGATGTGGATCTGAGGTGGATGCAGTGGCAGTCGCAGCAGCGATTGTCAAACCATAATATCCGTGACACTCCATTTGCGGATATTTGCAGGACATTTGGTCATTTCATTAACCCTTCTGTGTTACTGCATTACAATATACATGTACCAGTTTGGCACAAAGGTGTAAAAATCTGCCTGTAACCAAAAAAGTAAATAAAAGATTTCTGTTGCTGTTGTAACTTACACTTGGATTTCTTAAAATCCATTGGTAGTCCATTATACTGGAACAATAAATATATGTTCAAGACTGTAAACATGAACAATAGAAAAAATATTTAAACTATAGAACCATTATAACAACAACCTGTTTCTTGCTTTTGTCAATGTGAATTTGTTGAAGGATCTCACTCCTCTCTCTTCCGTTGTTGTGACACCCTTAAACTGCACAAATAATATTGTTAAAGAACGTTTTAATAACAGACACACGCTGGTGAAAATCACCTCAAATTGCTACGGATATAAGTAGCTACTGGAAATGTCAGCAAAACTAGATGTTCATATGGCACCCCATCAAATAATCCTGTATAATAAGGTGAATAAGAAACAAAGAACTGAGCCTGATTGTTAACATTGCTATGACAACAGAGTCACAAAAGCTTAAATTTCATCCTATTCCGGGTTCAGTGCAACACTCTGTTGTAAAAGGCGTAAAAGGATTAGAAGAGTCTGATAATACACTGATGTTTATGCTTCCAACCTCTTCAAAGTAGTTTTTATGGTTGAAAAGATTCCTCTGGTGGAGGTTTGTATACACTGCACATAGAGATTATTTAGGAGAAAACTGTCACAGCTTATCACTATGAGGGTCACATTATTGAAAAAAAGCCTACATATACATGTGTACTTAGTACATGTACAGGAGAAATTGCAGTAAGTGGGTTTGAAAAATTTTCAGAACAATTTTGATGGTTAAATATTAGTGTAACAACATCATCAGAGTGAATCCGAAACTTGTGAAATCTCACCTCATTCAAACAGCAGTTGTGTCAAAAGATTTTAGGCACGTTTTATCTTTCACCGCCTGTTCAAAGTTAAATGAAGCTAATAAGTGAAAGTTAGCCAGAATTTAACAGTAGGCCTGGTTTTCCCTCATTCATTTACACGGCAGACATCTCGCAGTTCTTTGCAGTTTCAATGACGGTGTGGTGGATTAGAACCGAGCGTCCTCGTAACGAAGGGTGATTCGTTTTGAGAGATTGTATTATGTGTCGTAATGTCTTCTAAAACACCATAACTGTGACCAACAATGTTTAAATTCAAAGTTTCTGGATTTTTTATGTTCTAATGCAGATTCTGTACACGTTCTCTTACAGCTGTGTTTCTAACAACAGGCGCCTTGTACACATTTTGCTGAAGAAAACAGCCTGTTAAGAAACAACAGATGCTGTGAATGTGTGTTTGTATGTTTTTAGTCAACAAGCCGCTGAATTGTTAATGCCGTGTGTGTGTGTGTGTGTGTGTGTGTGTGTATAAAGGCTTGGATAGCTTAGAGAAGGTTTATGCTGACAAAAAATCAAGGTTGTAACATTTTCGTTCAGAGCATGATTGCAAATGAGAATTAGTTTAACATTTACCTGGTTAAATAAAGGAAATAGTCCATGATGTGGGTTCACGGGTGACCCCTAAAACTCTGTCTGCTATCAAAACTGGCCCCATATTGTATCACATTGTATCACATCATATAAGTGCTGCGTAATATAAAAACAACTAACATTATGGGTTTTTCTAACCATGGAATGGATTTTGTGATGTGAATAAATACGGGAAAGTTCTGCTGAAGTGTAGTTAACCTGCGTTGACCTTACCTCGTATTGTGAATGTATTCTTGTACTGTGTTAAGTTTTTTTTTATTTAATTGATTAGCATCAAAACATAATTTCATACACAAAAACAGAAAAGAAAAAGAAAAACGATAGATATGGCTAATCCAAAAGGTGTTGGCTGAAGCATATGCTTATTACACCAACCCGTTTTACACAACCACTTCTATAATAAAGAAAAAAAAATACCAAAAAACAAAACACAAAAACTTTCATCTCAAAGTCTTACATACATAAAGAGGACCCATGACAATTTCTGAGCAAATATAACTCAAAAGTTCAATATTTACATTTTACAGTTTTCAGAGTTGATTTTTATATTTATCTAATACTTTAGCTTTAAACATGCTTTTAAATGAAGCCAGTGAGCTACATTTCTTGAGGTCATTTTCAAAACTATTCCATAAATTCACACCTCTTACAGAAACACATCTATGCTTAACATTTGTTCTTATCTTGTTTTTTTTTTTAAACAATCTTTTCTCCTCATATCATACTGACTCTCTCTAACTTCAAACTTCAAGTCCTGAGTAAAGGCTTTGTTCTGTCATGTGCTAACATGAATTATATTTTACCATTGTTTGTCTCCCACACTGCAACACATGCGATGTGACTGTTGCACAATGTTTAAACTGTATGTTGTACAGCTCTACATCACATCCTATCGGGTTGGGCTGCACTGTGTTGTATTTTATCATACTGTATTGCTTCATACTGTATCATATCCTGTATCGTATCATATATCACAAGTGATAAAAACAGGACTGGATCAGTAGATGTTTTAACATGATCTCAGCACAAACGTAGTGAATCCAGATCAACCCAGTTCCTGCTCCAAGTCGACAGATTTCTAGAATCTCAGACAGAGAATGAGCTCCAATGTTGACTCAAGCTAGAACAGGACAAACCCTGTCTGTCCAATCAGAGGGGACAGTGGTCCTCTGTAAACCTAACACACTCCAGCTGAGTGGAGGGAATTCATCATCTGACTGCACCGGGTTCAGGTTCTTGACTCTCTGACAACTAAAACGTCTCACTGAACACGGAAGTAAAACCCAGAAATGACCTGGAAGGAGTTTCTGTAATGTTCACACCCACAGACCTGCAGCTATGCTGTTGTTTGTGTTCATCTTCACCAGTTTTTCTTTTTATCAGGACAAAAAATGTATTTTTTGTATTTTATATACTAATTTATTCTTATGTATTTTATGAATTTTTATTGAACTTTTATTGTTTTATTTTGTAAAGCGACCTTGAGTGTGAGAAAGGCACTTCTAAATAAAATGTATTATCATTATTATTATTATTATTATTATTATTATTATTAAAAACAGACGTTTAAGAACTCTTTTTTCTGCAAAAGAAATTATAAAAAACAAACAGTCTTAAAATTCTGTTTTTGTCCTGGTGAAAGAAAAGCTGATGATGATTAACTGATGACTGACGGATCAATGGATGCTGAAGAAAATCCAAATAAATGTTTGTTTCATTTTATGCAAAACTTCTTAATTAATTCTTGATTAAAATCAGGAAAGAAAACTTTCTTTTTTTTAATTTTGTGAATCTGAAACCATCCACTGGATTTCAGCTGCTCTAAGTTCCAGGAGTCTGCTTGGACTTGGACCATCACTGCAGATTCCTGCAGAGTCCAAAACCACCAGAACCCTGGTGGAAACTAGTCCAGACCACCAGAAAGATGTGGTCCGGACTAGTTTCTACTGTCCTGAATAATTATCAGCTTTACCTGCCATTAAACATTGGGGGGCATTGGCACTCTGAATGACACGGACACGAGTCCATGCATGATGCAACGTGTTGTCTGTTATGCATCGGAAATAGAATGTTGTAGATGGCAACAACATCATCCCACCAATTCAATTCAGCTTTATTCGTATAGCAGCATTTCAACAAAATGTCGTCTCAGGACACTTCACACAGATCGATTTGAACTAATTCACAATAACAGCCTATGTTTGGAAACCAGCTGCCTACATGCTGATGATGTCTGTCTGGATTCTTTGACATCCTCTTTATAAACATGAAACCACCAGACGGAAGAAATGACATCAAACAGCCAGTGATGGTGAAGAACAAGGTATGTTATCTTTGTTGATGAAGTTTATTTAACTGTGAATTTAATGGATGACTCAGGCTCAAACTAAATGAACAAAACATTATGTTTGTTTACAAGTTTGATCTCATCTTTCATGATAAAACTACTGTAGACCGATTCCAGCCAGAGTCCAGACTAAACATGTAAAGCACTTTGAACTGTTGTGTACATGAAAGGTGCTGTACAAATAAACTTGCCTTGATTATTATTGAAAAATCAGCCTATTTTTTTTTATCATATATTTTTAGGCCCCATCTCTAAAAGGACGACCTGTATCCAAATTTCACGATTATTGGATTCATTGTTTCCCCACCAGATGGCGCTTTATGCACAAAAAAAAATCCGATTTTTCTCGATATCTCTAGAATTATTTCTCTCATTAACCTCAAATCAACGCAAATGAAAGGTCATGACCTCAGGATGCATCCTGTCCTGATCTTATACCGGGCTGGTTTAAAGTTTTCTCACCAGGTGGAGCTTTGGGACTGAACATGTGCGTCTTTATACCCGCAGCCACCAAATCCTCAGCCCTCCATGTCGATAATTGGTGGAGGTTCATGATGCTCTTAATTATTCATAAGTAATAAAAAGAAGGATTATTATTCTAAGTGGGTTTGTTTTTTAACCTGTGCCACCATTTCCCCGATCAGCTCTCTGGTCCTTCATGTAAAACAGGTTTTTATTTCCAGGTTTAGGTTTTTGTTCATCCAGTCAGTAAAACAGAGACTTCTCAACCATGGAGGAAGTTTACTTACATTCGGTTATGGAAGTCCCGTCTTCTCCCGAGCGTTTGGGTCGACCATAAACAAACTCCCAACACAGGTCAGAACCGAGCAGGACAGACAGGGTCCAGATGGACTGAGAGAAGAACACAGATGCCATTCAGAGAAACGACTTTCATTCAACACGCTAAAGTTAGTCTCCTGTCACTGGAACATCTTCAGAGGTTCTAATCCGGTTCGGAACCGGAAGAAAACTTTGATCTGGTTCGGAACCAGAGGTACTACGGATGGTTCTGGTTCGGATGGATCAGGGAGCACCACCATCGGAAAAAGCTGACAGACAGAAAATGTGGAGCAGAAACTGAGAAAAGCAGGAAATGAAAAAAAATTACCCACCAGTTTCTGCAGCAACATGTCTCCGTGACAGGCTGAGTCCCAAAGCAGGAGACCACCGGAGAGCAGGCCCGTTAAAGAGGGGTGGGGGAGGAGAGAGAGGGGGGAGTGTCCGTCCCCCGCACTCACACCAATCTGGTCCATGCCCCCCCTCCCGCCCGGAAAGAGCAAGTCAAGTAACCTAATCCGCTAATCAAGCTTAATAATAATAATAATAATAATTATTATTATTATTATTATTAATTATTATTATTATAACAATATTGTTATTATTATAATTATTAATAATAATAAAAAATATTTGATGCAAATTGTGTAATTGTGTAAAGGTTGCGCTGCCTTGCAAAGCCTACTTTCAAGAATGTGCAACATTTTCGTAGACAATGCAATGAAGCAAATGTTTGGCATTATGATCGTCAAAATCTTAACTTTCGAGGCAAAGTGGGTCATTTTTAAGGGAATTTTCCAAATTTGTGGACTGGACAAATATCATTTGTTCACAAACCATGCTCACTTTCTGCAGTCATTGGTAGGCGGCCTATATTCAGATATTATTTTTAATTAATGTCATTTCCGTTGGATCCGGTCGTGGGGGGGGGGGGGGGGCAACTTCCTCACATCAAAATACCAATCCAGACGTTTTTTACTTCTACTTTTCCATCTTAACCCAA
>JBAMHX010030302.1:0-10555 GCA_037177515.1 Pseudomugil tenellus
TCCCGTTTATGCTCCGGTCCCGACCTATGGGCCCTTGACCTCTCTACCCATGGACTCGGGATCCCCTAGCCAATCCCACTCTCCTGTCTGGACTAAGCCAAACGACTGCATGCTACGAACCTCCGATGTATTACTGTAGATTTTAGATGAGTTAATCAACAACAAACGGTCCTAGGTACATTTGCCTGTTCGTCCTGGGAGAGGATCTCTCCTTCACCTGGGGCTCCATAAGGTTTCTTCTTTTTTCCCTACAACCGGGTCTTTTTGGAGTTTTTCCTTACCGCGAAGGAGGATCTAAGGACAGGGAAGTCCTGGGTCTGTTACTGTGCTATTAATGTCAAAGTTTAGTCTTTTATTAATAAGAATAGCAACACCTTTCTGTCTAGAGTTATAACAAGCTGAATATACATGTGGAAACTTTGATGTAGGAAGATCTATTGTTGCATTTGTTAGATGAGTTTCTTGTAATAAGACAATGTCTGCCTGTATTTCTTGCAGCTGATTAAAGATTTTTGACCTATTTTTCTCTGTGCCAGCTCCACGGACATTCCACGTAATAAACTTTAGTGTGCTCATAGTCCAACACCAGAAATGAGTCCTACATGCATACTGCTGAAGCTTGTGTCTCTGTGTGTCCCATTGCTTATTTGCGTGCCTATCTGCATGCTAAATAAATCTTTATAAGTCCGATAATTGAATGACCTCATACGTACATTAATATGTGTTTCGTCATACATCGATGGTGATTGTTTGTGTGCTCTTTGTGAGATGCAGATCTTTGTTTGCGAGCTAACCCGGCTGCTTGAGTGTCTGCTTGCGCTGCGGGCTTGTTTATTATTACAGGTGAGATTACGGTTAACTGTGAAAGGGTGAGAAAGAGAAAACAGTGTGAGTCTCAAGAAAAAGAGATAAACATAAAAACACATTAGTGAGCGGTTACTTGACGATGGATGGTGAGTTAAATTAACTGGTCTTTTTTGGTAGAAAATGGCTACATGTATACACACACATATTTATATCCACATACACAGATACATACATGCTCACATGCTTAGATGCTTACATACATACACATATGCATACATACATACCCAGATCCATACAGACATACACCCACACATACACAGAAACGTACATATGTACATACATACATAGATTCACAGATACATACATACACACATACACAGATGTATACATATATACTAACATACACAGATACATACATAAATACACAGATTCATGCACTCATACACAGATACATACCAATATAGAGATGTATACCTATACCTACATACATTCTTAAAGAAACACATACATACATGCATAGCCTTAATATCAACCTTTTTTTTAAAAAAAAAACAAAACAAACATCTACAGATACTACATAGGATAAGTAATGACAAATGGAAAAAAAAAAGCATACAGCACCTCGGAGCAGAAGAGCCATGGAGTGATGTTCGCTTCACGAAAAAGCTGGCCAGTAATAAATTGTTTGTCCAGGTCTCAGTCAGAGCTAGGACCTGAAGGTTTAGCAGTGAACTGATGAATTCATTTTTGTTTGCTGTGTACTGACAGCTCCAGAGACCAAGTTTTAGAGAGGATGTGGTTGATGTGCATGAAATTAGACAGGACAAGTTTTGCAGATTGCTTTGTCTGGGGAAGACACGTCTCAGTCTGTACCCATATCTGACAGGAATATGTTTGCAACTTATTGTTTGTTATATTATTTGTATAAATAAAACTGCAGTGTATATTGATCTGCCTTACCTGTCCTTTTCACCCCCAGCTAGATGGCTGCCCTCCCTGAGCCGGATTCTGCCAGAGGTTTTGCCTTCCTGTTAAAATAAAGTTTTCCTTCCCACTGTCGCCTCATTCATTCTCAGGGTGGATCAAAGTCAAGATATGATGCAATCTTTTTCACTTTCCTTACATAACATATTTATTATTAATTGGCTCAATTTTATCTCTGTGAAGCACCCTGAGATGATATTGTTGTGAAATGGCACTATACAAATAAAGCTGAATTGAAATTATTTGCATGTGGGGTATACCAGCTGATGCCTGTGCTCTGTGGACTCACTCAGGTAGACTCAAAGGTCTTTACCCATAATTACTTCATTCACGTGTCTGTATTGACGTTTTCTGCCCAGTCTGATACAGGTTGTTGGATTCCAGTGCATACCATTATGCTCCATTCCAGTTTAGTTCAAGGCGTGATTAATGTTGGTGTGTTACCAGCGTTGCCTACTGAGGGCATCACGTTAATGAAATGAAAAATTAAATGAAAAATACTTTATTAATCCCAGAGGGAAATTCAAATTCTGTAGTCATTTGGTTCAGCTGGTTGGAGATTTTCAGGCACTGGAACAAGGCTGGATGTCTTCCACATCACTTGGTTTTCTGATTCAGACTGGGGTTGAACTGGTGCTGTAGAATTGGACATAGTTGTCTTGAGCAGGGAACTCTGGGACCGACACCATCAAAAACTTAACACCAGGAGATGTGGAGGGAGATGAGGTTGTGTTCAGATCTTTGACTGAGGTGCAGGGTGACAGAGTGGAGGTGTGACAGGAAAGCTGTAGGATCATGGAGCTAGCATGAAGCCTCATTTCAGCTTTCAGTTCGATGTGCAGATCTTCTCCTTAACAGTAAAGGTTCCAAGATGGCAACAAAGCTTGTTTACCAGTACTGTAACTCCTCCTCTCTTTAGTTTTCCACTGAGTTGTTTATTGCGGTCTGCACAGAATGTCTTGAAGCCGCGTACGGATGAATTACAGTCTGGGATGTGTTCCGTTAGCACCTGGAGCTCGTCAGTTTTGTTAGCTAGCGAGCTAACGTTACCCATCACAACAACTGGAAGAAAGGGTTTAAATCACCACCGTTTTCTCTCTGCCTCACTCCTGCACTGCGTCTTCTATTTCTTTTCAAGCCCATTGAGATTAGAAGTGTTATTTCACTGATAATCTTGAATTTGGGGAGCATTATCAGTTGATCTTGGTGGGAAATAAGTCTTGTTGCCATGGAGACTCAACATAAAAAGTCTTAAAAGAGCAGAGAAAATATGCAGAAAAACTCCTGTATACCAGGATGAAAAGTCTTCTTTGACAGCTCATGTCTTAAAAAAAAAGAGGTTTATATTATAAAAAAAACACAACAGTACACGACAGTAATATTGGGTAATGGGGCAGCGCGTGTGGGTTGATGAGCCTGTGGTGACATCTGTCCAGTTAGTGAGTCGACAACCGCATACAGATAAGTCTAGTTTCCTGGAGTCTAGTTTCCATCATGCATAGTGAAGTGGTCTATGCAGGACACTGATGCTGCCTCTGAAGGTTATGACAATGTTGTGGCGGAAGTTTGTGCGTTTTATTTTTCTGATTCACCTTTGGTAGTTCTTTTGGAGAAACTTTAAACATGTAAAACAAGGGGATCCTTCACTTACCGGTATTTTTGCTATGGGTCCCACCCAGAATGTGAACGATGGCACTTTGGGTTATTGTTTACACAAGGGCTTATCGGCGAGGAGGTGGGGACCGTTAGGTCATTTTGTGGTGACCCAGGTGGTAGTAGTGTGTAAATAATGGGATTCTGTCTTGAGGCTGGCCCATGATGATGCTGATCACTGGGGCATGAGAAAAACCTATGCTTAGGTGTTACAGCATTTTTTTTTGGCCATGTCTGAAACGGGATGTTGCTGCGTATATTAAAACATGCCAGGCCTGTCAACATGCCCGAGAGATGGTGAAGACGAACTTGTCCTCTGCCCAACATAGGAGGAAATCATTATATGATTGTAAGGTCATGACTCCTGAAATAGTTTTGATGTCACTGTGACATCAAAACAAGTCAGAAGTACTTTTAGAAAAAATTGATAGGCACCTTTGAATAATAACATGCATTTATGTAACAAAAGATTTGCACCTCAAGTTTTGGAGTGGAATTTATACATCCAGCAGGGTTACAGTAATTATGCAGACAAAGAGCTTTTGCAGGTTGGTGTGGGACTTTATTAGGACAAAAACTGGTCCTGGCATTCGGGCCCATACCGCGCATTATATTGTTAGGGTTTATGGGTTGGGGTTAGTTTGGTTTCCTGTTTTATTTTGTAGATTTCCTTGTTTCCTGTTTGCTCTGTATTTGTGTTCAAATTTGTGTTAGTAATTATGGTCACCTGTCCCTCATTAAGGTCCCTATATTTAAGTCCCTTGAGTTCTCTGTTTAGTTGCTGGTTCATTAATTGTGTTTTCTTAGTCGAAGTTTCCTTAGTCTGTATTGTTCTGCATTATTTGGTAAGTCATGCTTTGTTCTCAGTATAATAAATCAAGTTCATCTGCACCCCATCTGTCCCCCTTGCCTGCATTTGGGTTCACACCTTCCCTGCCCAATGATATATATGGTCATTCACACCATAAATCTTTGCAATGCCTTTAATATTTTTGCAACTCTTTTAGATTTGTGAAATTAATAAAAATACCAGTTAGAAATAAATTAATAAAGTCCAAAAGACAGAGTGGCCTGAGAGCACTCAGGATTACTGTGCAGAGTATTTGGCTCTTATGTGTTTTGTCTTGAGGTGTTTCACATTTTCATACAATGTTTTTTTCTGTTCTGAAATTCTGCAAAGTAAACAATTGAGGTTTATTAGCTTATATTCATACAGTACTTTCTTTGGCCCTATGCTTGTTTGAATGTTAGAATGTCATATTTGACGTTGTAGTTAAACTACAATCAGGAATCTTTGTGGGTTTTGCTCATAGCATGTATATATTTACTGGACAACGCATACCCATAAGTTTCTGAAAAGCGGATTTGAAGCCCATAAGTAGTTCCTACCGTTGTCATCTTGGTGTTTCGTCATTACTGGAAAATCCAAAAAAGGATGAAAAAGGTCATGGTGTCATGGTGGGGCCAACAGGAAGCACGCAGCTGCATCCAGTGATAGCGCTGATAGCCCTTCTGACACATATCAATCAAAAGGACACACCTCTAAATTTTAGGTTAAAATAACATAACGGACGCGTTATGTTCACCCTTCCCAGAGTTATCATGACAGTAAGTTTGAACTATTAAACCGAAAGAGGTTTTAGGAACCACTCTGTAAACATGTTTATTTCAGTTGTGAAATTGGGCATTTTAACATTGGAATCTATGGGGATTGCTCCCTCTTGCAGCCAGTCCTCTTGCGTTGAGGGCTGACTACTTTTGTCACTTCCTGATTGGCCTCAAAATCAGTTGCCAGAGATTGCCACTTGGTTTTGCTGCAAGTGAAAGCTGTGTTTTCTGCATATTTAGAACTGGCTGGTTGGTAAAGCTGACTCAAATGGATCTTTAATAAATGCCATCAAGTCTTGTTTTCACTTTGTGCTCCCTATCTGTAAAGCAAAAAATCTGCTTTTCAGAAAACTGTAAAATAATAATGATAATAATAATAATGAATACTTTAGTAACCCCCAGAGGGATATTCAAGTTTTCAGTACAGCCAAAACCAAACACAGAGTAGACATTAGGCAGTTTCCGACAGAGGATTTATAGGAACGCAGTTCTAAGAACGATATAGTTCTAATAACTGTCCTTCCCCAGGAGAACCGGTTTACTTTGCATTCCCACATGAGATGCGGACCTTTGTAGGGGCTAATGTGACATAGCCATGTACTCAGCGCCACTCCAAAACAAAAGAAAACCTGCGGAACATAATGAGACCATAATACACCGATAAAGAGCAAATTGAGGCCACTGTGTTCTCTCTCTGCATGACGGGATTATTAATTATGGACGATCACATAGGCGACTTACATGGAGGCTGGAAATGCAGACAGAAAGAGCCAGGAGGAAAAAATTGAGCTGCAGGCATATTCTACTTCTTCAGTTTATGGCTAAAGAAAGGAGAGCGCAGTGCTGCAGACATAAGAGACGACAACTGTTATTATTAAAAATCCCTGGTCTACTCCCAGTGCGGGAGCAGTACATCAATGCTTTAAAAAAAAAAAAAAACACATCTCGACACTTAAAGGGTCCATTTTATGCAAAATGGACTATCACGAGCTTTTAACCTTCTATCGGTGTTAATTGTACCTTAAAACGATCTCTGAAGTAGTTTTATTTTTCATCCATGTGTTTTTGTAGTTTAATCGCTTTAAAAAGAAGAATGCAACTTAACCAGAGCAAACAGCCATCCCAGTCTCGGTGTCAGCTAAGAAGTGTGCATGTGGCTGCTGCTGTGCTCTCATGAACAGTCACACCTGTAACTGTAGGCTGACTAAACACCTGCCTTTCTGGCTGCTCAGTGTGGGCGGGGCAGGAGCACAGCAGACACAGAGAAGGAGGAGAGATACAGACCCAGGCGTTTACAGTTCCAGCTAGAAATCTCTCAGCAACAAATGAATGGTATGACAAACCTATAGTTTGGTGCAATGCACAATGGTTTGTTTTGTGCAAATTTAGTTAGTCTCACTGCTAATTTCATGAAAGATTGTGATTTGGTTTTCATATTATACTTCTGCTCCCAATCTGAATATTACATTTTTTCAAAGGATGAAATTTGACCGACTGACAACAACTTTGATGTACTGGAATGACTGTGTTTGTGTAACGTCTGTATTACTAACCTTTTTGTAACAGAAGGTGTTTTGCCTCCACATTTCCCCTCACATTAGCTGTTTAAATCTCCCTCAGCTGAGTTGAAGGATTCAAGTGTCTTTGTTGGTTTTGGGGCTGTGCCTGTAGTAGTAGCTCAAAAACACTGCTTTCCACATAGGATTTCATCTGATAAGGGCAAGCATTTTGTCAATTGTGCCCTGCAGGAGGTATGTGGAGTGTTCGGGGTTAAGTTCAAGACTCATTGTGCATATATCCACAGTATGAAGGAGCAGGAGAGCATGAAAACTGTACATTAAATTTGAATCTGGTCAAGTACTGCGTAGAGACAGGACTGTCATGGCTCACAGCCTCGTGATGCACATGAGAATGAGAAGACTGGCCCGCACAAATCTCAGTAAATTTGAAATTTTGTTTGGCAAACCATCTCAAACTGGCCTGGACCTCCTAATAATGATGGTATCATGTACACTGTGTGAAGGCGATATGATTGTTTGATGTCCAAATATGTCTAAACCTTTAACAGAGGTGCAGAGTGTGGTAAAGGAAGCCTTGCCGTGTCCAGCAACTATTACAGTCCAATCACTGGCTCCAGGAGATTGGATTCTGATCAGGGAAACCCAGACAAAGCACTGGAAGTCTAAATAGGGGCCTTTTTTCATTCCTGGTTTTGTTGCATACCCATAGAAAAAGTGAGGTTGCTGAGATAGCTATGTGTATCCATGCATCCCACTGTTAGCATTCCACTGTTAACTCGTCTGTTAGCTGGACCTGACTGTCACTAGCAGGCGAGGACTAACACAGCGCTCTCTAGTTATGTCCTAACCTGCTGTGACACTTTACCGGAGAGGCTCGGAGCAGTGATATACCAGCGAAAAAATAGCAAACTTGTGGTGATACCTTACGGCTCCAGAACCCTTACAAACCTTACAAAATAATCACCTTCATCCGGGAAAGCTGGAGTTCCTTGCCCTGAAGTGGGCTATATGTGAGAGGTTTAGGGACCTTCTCTACTACTCCCCACCTTTTACAGTTTATACGGACAATAACCCCCTTACATATGTACTCACCACCGCAAAGTTGAATTCCACTACGCTGAGGTTGGGTAGCAAAGCTAGCAGACTTCCAGTTTATGATTAAGTACCACCCAGGAAAAGCAAACAGGGACGCAGATGGCCTGTCACTTATGCCCTTAGATACGGCGCAGTACATTAGCAAATGCACACAAGATTTTCACCCTGATGTAATGCAATGTGTCGCTGAAGCAGTTACTGTCAAGTCACAAGAAAACAAGCCGTGGGTTTGTCCAGTCACTATATCCACTCTCATCAATAGTGAGTCAGATCAGAAAGCCAGCTCTATTTCAGAAATCCCAAGGAAAACTTTAAAAAAAGCTCAGAAGGAGGATACAGTCATTGGAGATGTTTTGTGTTATGTGAAGTCAAAACAGTGACCAAAAAGTGGAAAACACTTAAATAGAAAAGTTGCAGCTCAGGTCAGAGAAATTTCAAACTGCAAATAGGAGAGGATGGACTGCTTTATAGGCAAACTGCATCCCGCAACCAGCTACGTTTGCCCAAAAGTTCCACAAGCTAGTGTACAAAGAGCTTCATGAAAATATGGGCCATTTGGGGGTGGAAAGGGTCATGCATCTGGTTAGGGAGTGCTTTAATTGGGCTCATATGCTAAAAGATGTTGAAAATTACATGACAAAAGTGTGCAGTTTTTTAAAAAACAAGCCTCCCAACAGGCCAACAAGGGCACCTTTGATAAATATTGTCACCCTTGCCCCAAAACAGCTGCCCACACTGCTGCTGAAAAGATATTTGGAGATTTTGCGCTCAAGTTTGGTTTCCCCACCCATCTTCACCACGACCAGGAAAAAGAGTTACAAAATAAACTGTTTGCAAAGTCACAGGAGTACAGCGGGGTCCAGGGCTCACAAACAACTCCCCCATACCACCCTGAAGGAAATGGGCAGGTGGAGCGGTTCAACCATACTTTGATGGTTGTGCTCAGAAACTTGCCCGAAACAGCAAAGGCTGATTGGAAGTCCTCTTCCGTAGTTCACTCCTATAACTCTACACGCAGTGAAGCTATGGGATATTCACCTTACTTCCTGTTATTTGGCTTTAGTCCAAAGCTGCCAATTGATCTGATGTTTGGCCTTGAGAAAAGAGAGCAGTGTTTCCTCTCACAAAGACCATGCTTAAAAATGGAGGGCTAAAATGACTGAAGCATACAAACTAGCATCAAAGTCTGCTCAGAAAGAGGCTATGAGACAAAAAGAACTTGATGACAAAAAGATTCAATGTGCTTAGTTAGTTCCTGGATCCAGAGTCCTTGTCAAAAGCTTAACGGAAAAAGGGGGGCCCTGTAAACTCAGATCATTTTGGGAAGAGCAGGTGTATATTGTGACTCAGAGGAAACATCAGGACAGTCCAGTATATGAAATTAAACCGGAAATAGGCAAAGTACGCACCCGGATAATACACAGAAATCTGCTGTTGCCATGTGACTTTTTGCCTGTAGAATCAGTAGTGCTTCCTGTTGGAAAACCAAAGAAACCACAAAGGCACACTCAGAAACAAAGATACTTGGACACTGGAGAGATCACTGCAGATGAGGATGGCTGGCAAGCCATTGTTGGACTGCATGCTGGAAATACTATTTACAACGACAGACAACTGAGAACTGAAAACTTGAGAACTTGAGTTTTATCTGGATAATGACACTACTCAGGAAGCGAGGACCTCAACACAGATGATGACACGAGGAAGGAGATGGCACCAGAGGCAGACCATGCTGTGGCTCCAGAGGACCATCCTGCAAGAGACCAGGGCCAGGATGATGTGTTTTCTGAGTCCAGCTTCAGTGACCAGGAGGATCCTGCTTGTACTTCAACTAAACAGTATCCTATTAGACTATGAAAAAAAGAGTGGTATTTACTAATGATAGGCCAGCCTAGCACTTCAAATAGATAAAAAAAAATGATAGGGTAGTGGTTAATGTTCAAAAGAAAAAAAAGAAAAGTGTATATATATAAATGAGTAGTTGTTTTTAAGCTCATTCCTCCATTATAGTATTATAATTGATTTTGTTATAAACCATTCAAATATATTAAAAAAATATTCCAGTGTGTGAAAACAACAAGGCAACTATTTTTCTCATAGTTCACCAAACCTGAACACATTACATTATATACTATTTTACAAGGACACCCCACCTGAACATAAACAGAAAGGACAAGTCATGGGCCCCCGAAGGAAGATGAAATCAAATGTGAGGAGCACCAGAGACAAATAAGCAAAATTTGTAACCAAATTAATGCAAAAAAAAAAAAAGTATATATTTGAACTCCAACTATTCCAACCAGTGCCAACTCAGCGTTTGTCCAGGAGGGGAGGAATGGAGGTCCTAGCCAGAGTTCCCTGCAGTCAGGGGGGAAAGTCCCCAGGTCGGCAATTGCAGACTCTGGTGGGTGCCCAGGGAAGGCAAAGCATGGGCCCATGGCCCTAAGAGACCGAGACGGACCCCACCACCCCAACAGACAGAGGAGCCGACCAACGCCTGTGGAGCACCAGGGCCCCATCAGACTGTGACCCGGTGGGGGTCAGAACACCCCCCCTAGAACACCAGATCCCCATCCTGAGAACTAGCCCTCCACCCACACATAAACTCTCATACACTCATCTCTGCCTCGCCCCCATACGCACACACATATTCACCTGTCCACACCCACTCTACCCCTCTGTCCCCCCACTCAGCCCCAATCCAATCACATTCACACCCTCCCTCCAGCCTACCCACCACCCATCCATGGACGAACAAACACATTCTCATGCATTTATCCCTTCCCCCTCCACCTACACTGCCTGACTCACTCAAGTCAAGTCAAGTCAAGTCAATTTTATTTATATAGCCCAGTATCACAACAAGTTGTCTCAGAGGGCTTCACATG
>JBAMHX010030303.1:0-10552 GCA_037177515.1 Pseudomugil tenellus
ATTTGATGACATGGAAGTAGAGGGAGGAGATGGCATAAAAGAAGCAGTAGATTGGATTGTGGTCATGGTGTCTTCTGTTTGACGATTTTCTACAAAGAATACAAAAAATAGTCATTGTGATGTTTATGAATAAACATAAGAAGCAGCAGATCAGTCAGAATAGAAAAGAAATGCTTTTAAACCTCAGTTGTGCATTTTATGAATAATGTGCAAACAGGTGACTGATGATGGTACCTGAGATAACTATTAGTTGATAGTTTAACACGCCTTTAAATTTAGCAGCATTACAGTGAAGCTTAATGGGTTTATTTTAGATGCACTCGTGCATATGGACACTTGCATAAAGCGACTGATTGCTACAAGCAGGTGTTTAAATGAAGGCATAACACTCACCACCAGCATTCCTTCCACGGGACACTTGAAGCAGTTGTGGTTTAAATGAGCAGAAGTATTTCAGCACAGCGATCCAGTGGGATTTTTTTCCCCCATTAAACCTCGTTACGAAGGAAGCAGCTTCTTTAAAAATCCTCTTTCAATTGAGACAGATGTTTTCATCAACACTTCTGCACTCTGCAATCCTTAAATGAGTAATTTTTGTAGTAAACTCATCTTTTTTTTTATGTCTTCTGGTTTTATGTCCTCCTCTCAACACTCTGTTGTCGACTTTCTTGTTTTTCGTCAGTCTTTGTCCTTTTCATTGAATCTGCCCTCCTACAGGTCTTATTGTTGAGTCTGCTGCTCCTCTCGCTCCTTCCTATTGGTTTCTCGCACCCTGCTTCTTTTATCATGCAAATTTCCCCTCAGTTCCTATTTTGAATGCAACAAGAGAAAGTAAACATACTAATACTAACCACATACTTTAGATCCTCTCGTGCATCTCATCTTAAGGGGGTTTTCCATTATCACTAGTTCGCTGTACTCCACCGGCCGGGGACCGCTCTATTCTGCTGGAATGCTTTTCCATTGAAAATCCAGTCTAAGTCCAGACGCTCTATTGTGGGAGGGGTTAGGGTTATAACCCTAACCCTCTCCCGGCACATTTTTTCTAGAAAGATACCGATGTCATCTGATAGTGACACGATGCAAAAAAACAACACGTTCTCCCATATTTAATTTAGGCTATTGTTTAATTTGTGTAATAAACAATTTTAAAAAAAACCGTACACAGAAGAAGACAGAGACAATATGGAAGGTGGTGAAGCAGCCTTTTACCTACTGCTCGGGTTATGTTTTATAATCAGTAATAAACTCATGGTGCAAATCAGGAAGTCGGGCAAGACAAAACTACCTGAAGAGGCAGTAACCATTACTGTGTACATCGCTGTTTAGTGACATCATTCGTTGCAAGCCAATCAGCCTGCAGACCTCACGCTACCCGCACAATCCAACAGGCCTGGCCAGACTACGAAGTAGGTCCGAAAAGTGTACCAGTACAGTCTGACAAATCGTAATGGAAACGCTCTGAATACGGGTGGACTAGGGCCGTGTAGAAAGACGCCTTTATTATTGTGGTTTTGAATTGTCCCTTCTTTCTGTGCTTTTAGATTTAAAAGAAAACTCCGCTCCTGTAAAGCTGACAGGATTTATAAGTGGCAATACACCTGGGAGAGTCTGATTTAGTTTTTGAAGGTACGAACACACGCATGTTAATAAATGTTCATATTGAGTAAATAAACAATGTATGAAATATGTACTATAGTCATTTTAAAAAGAGCTAATCAAGACTTGATATGAATTATTTGGTGATCACCAGATTGTAAAATAAGATCAATAAACACCATTAATCTTATCATTATTTAAATGCAGCAGCTTTCAGAACTACTTTTAGCAGCAGTTTTCAGTACATTAATACTAGAATGGCCAAGGCAGTCATTTTTATTGTTTTGACATTTGTATGCTTGAGGCTGATGGACCCAGTAATGCAATGCTCATATACATGTTCATGTAGAATATATTCCCCACCAGCAGCATTACAGTGAAGCTTAATGGGTTTATTTTAGATGCACTCGTGCATATGGACACTTGCATAAAGCGACTGATTGCTACAAGCAGGTGTTTAAATGAAGGCATAACACTCACCACCAGCATTCCTTCCACGGGACACTTGAAGCAGTTGTGGTTTAAATAAGCAGAAGTATTTCAGCACAGCGATCCAGTGTGATTTTTTTCCCCATTATACCTCGTTATGAAGGAAGCAGCTTCTTTTAAAATCCTCTTTCAATTGAGACAGATGTTTTCATCAACGCTTCTGAACGCTTGCTGTCTGCAACGTTCTCTACAATCCTTAAATGAGTCATTTATGAACTAAACTCACTTTTTATATCTTCTGGTTTTATGTCCTTCCCTCACCGCTGTGTTCTTAATTTGCTTTTTTTTAGTTGGTCTTTGTCCTTTTCTTTGAATCTGCGCTCCCACAGGTCTCACTGTTGACTCTGCTGCTCATCTCGCCCCTTCCTACTGTTTTCTCTCAACCTGCTTCTCTTATCTCGCAAATTCTCTGAACATCCACAGTCCCCAGTTTCTTTCTTTACATGTGAAAAGAGAAAGTAAACATACTAATACTAACCACGTAACCACGTACATTCTCTCAAGCATCTAATCTTATTTTGGTTTTGAATTGTCCCTTCTTTCTGTGGTTTTAGCCTTAAAAGAAAACTCTGCTCCAATAAAGCTGACAGGATTTATAAGTGGCAATACAGCTGGGAGAGTCTGATTTAGTTGCTGAAGGTACAAACACACACATAAATGTTGATACAGAATAATAATAAGGACACGTGTACTAGAATTATTTGGTGATCACCAGATCTTTAAATAAGACTAATAAACACGATTAATCTTGTCATGATTTAAATGCAGCAGCTTTCAGAAATACTTTCAGCAGCAGTTACGGAAACCCTTCTTTTCAGCACATTAACACTAGAGCGACCAAGGCAATCATTTTGACCATTTTGAATTTTGTATGCTTCATTACTTTTTCAAATACAATAATTTGTTGTTGGTCCTTGACTTTTACTAAAACTAATGATATATCAAGGACAGGGGGAATATGACTCATTCAAACTATTTCGAGTGGTCATTCCGAGCGCAAGACATCTGGCGTTCTGTTTTCCCGCCACAGCTAAAAGTAGAACACCCGGAGAAGCTGCAAAAACAACAAAACTTCCTGCATGCGGCAAAGCTGTGTGCGCTAGTTGTGTAGGCAGAAGAGAGATGGTCTGTGCTTGCTGTGTCTGGTGGATCATTTCATTAGCCTCTTTGTAAATCGGGTAAATAATAACAAGGTAGACTGTAATATACAATCACATATTAATTATTAATTTCTGCTCCGCACCAGCTGATGCTTCACCTCGCAAGGACCGTCAGGAAATTGCAAACATTTAAGCCCCGGACAGACTCGTCATGTTGTTTTCATCTGCAGCTGTAGTTAAACGATTATGTGATTAACTTAAATTATCATGATTTGCTGGGTCAAACGTTCTTGGAGCTGCGGGTTGCAGACCCCTGTTCTAAAGGGTGTGGAATGTTGGCTGTTCTAGTGTTAACTAGAACAGCCAACAGAGTTAACTCGTCACATCATTTTGAAGGAATTTGGTTCCTTTTCTTGACAACAATACATCAGTTCTTTGAGGTTTCCTGACTGAAAAAATATAATGTTGCATCTGTTGCAATGACTGAGGAGACAGAACCAGACCAGGCCGGCCCAGAACCCCCGTCTGGCACCGGCCAGCACACCGGCCACCCACCACGGGCCCAACGAAAACTGCCCAGGCCGTCACCAGCGGCCCCGCCCCTCCACTACAGGGCGGCACCAACCACCGACCCATCAACTACTCCATCACTCTGACTAGACACAGAGCTGCCCCAGTGGCAAGGCAGCCAAGACCCCCATCCAGACTACCGCCATGTGCCTACAGCCACGGTGGACCCCAAACCAACCTCTAAACCCCAGAATGAGGAGGGCACACTCCTCCACAGGGACTAAGTGCAACATTGTAGATGGAACACAATGTACCACGGCTGTGTTTCGGATTGTTTGACCCGGTTTCAGCTGCTGCTCTCAGAGACAACCTTACATTTCGTTCGAGGGCAATGTCTTTTTTTTCTTGCTATACAGTCGTGGACAAAATTGTTGGTACCCCTCAGTTAAAGAACTTCAATTAATTGTTTATTCTTACTTTTGTAAGTTTCAAGTGATTTCAGTGATAATTGTGGGTTTTCCCTTCTTTAACTGAAGGCTACCAACAATTTTGTCCACGTAGATAACTTGTAGCTTCAACACAACCTCATTTTAACACATCCCTCCCCTGCATCTGTTAAAACTAAACGTGCAAACATAGTGGTATAAGTACAAATTCAGAATTAAAGCAGGCCTGCAGCGCATGTGAAAAAAACAGCTGTGGTTCCATGCAGAAGGAAGTGGGTTTGAGTCTGCATCAATGAGACAACTGGTTTAAAGTTGACCAAAGTGATTAAAGTAAACTAAGCATGTGTAAGAACTAAAAGCCTTGGGGCTTGTCAACATCACAATAATTTAAAAATAGTCCAAAATGCTCAGAGCAGCATGCATTTATGAGAGGAGGAGATCCTGTTTTTGGTTTGCATCATGACAATTACAAAAAAGTTAGATTGAAAGCATCATATTGATATGATCTGGGATTAAACTGCATTTAGTTGACAGACACATTTACTGACACATGACAGTTGTAGCTTACACTCTGATTGTTTGTGTTTCCATGAAAATGCTGAAAGTTGGTGTCAAGTGTTGTGGCTTTTACTCTCTCTCTTTCATTTTTGGGATGTTTATTATTGAATCCTTGGTCTGTACATCATACAGTCCCTGCCATAAATTGTTAAACATAGTTAAAACTTTTTTGACGAGCCTGGTGGAGAATCGCATTCACAGTTTGGACACCAGGGGGCTCCATATTCCCCTTAAAGTGCTGGACATGACATCTGGGAAGACAGGAACAGAAAGTTTTTTGGGTTTTTTTATGTTACGAAACTAAAACGTTTTAAGGTAGAGCTCCCACCACCGGTTGAGACAAAACTGATGATTGGAGACCTTCCTGGTAGGACAGTATCCACACTGTAAGTTTGGTTCGTAACAATATTTTATTGGTGTTAAAGCGCAGTGCTTTATGTGACCATTGTTTTTGCCGCACAGAGCAGCTACATGTTGCACAAGGCCGCCCGCCATTGTGTTTTCTAAGCGGAGCATTTAAACGGACATCTTAGACCGTGAGTATTTAAAAAAAAATACTGCTGTATTTTCTGTATTTTATTTTTAAATTTTATATTACACATTAAATACATGTTACACATTGCACATCCATGATAAGAGACAAAAAGACAAAATAAATACTTTATTGAACACTTTTTCAATGAAGTGTTCATGTCAGTGCTTTCCCACTGCTTTCCCACACACCCTCAGCCAGCAGATGGGGGTCTTTGACCAGATCAAATGTTTCGACACAACATGTTGATCACAGTTGGTTGTTTAAACTTAACTCGTTGTTTCATGACGCCTCGCTTCTCCCGTCCCCATGCCTTACCTGTATGGAGACTCAGCACCTCCCTGGCACTACGCCAAGCAACCACCACAGACAATGGGAGAAGGGGCCCAGCAGGCCAAACACGCCTGCTTTTAAAGGGCACTGCACCACCCATCAGCCAGGGAAAGTGTTGAACCTGGCACAGTACCATCGAGTGGTCGGGAGGTAAATCTGCCACAGTAGTCATCTCATGAAAGAACTGAGCGTTTTCATTCCAAATTTATAGAAATTGGCAGAAGCTTGATGAAATTATTAAGAACCTGTAAATCTAGGGGAAAGGTCATCCAGCAGCATTGACAACAATGCAGCTGCTGACAATCAAGGGAGTCAGTCAAGGTTCTAAGGGCAGAGTGAGTGAGTTGAAATCTGATAGTACTAACCTCCAAACTACTCACCGCTTTGAGAAAAACGACATAAAACGACATTTTTCACCATGACAAGCACTACACTTTCAGCTATACAGGTATATGAATTATTTTTTCCTTCTGTGAAAGGAATTTAAACGGTGACGAGCTAAATACGATGAAGCCAGGCTGCTCTGACATGCTGCGCTCAGTTATAATTGGAGTCTATATGGCAATAAGTGGACTTTGTCACTTGGAGGGCCATAGCTCAAAATCTGTAAGTCACAACTTTTTCAGCCTTAGCTTGATTTGAAGCCAAGAAGATTTGCCATGGTTTGATGTATAATATGTGCCAGTAGGACAAAAGCTGAAGGAGATATTAAAAGTAGGGATGCCAGGGAGGTATGGCCTGATGTCCATACCTGAAGGTCTGGAAACTGCCAATCAAAGATTTCAAGCATTGGCTGCACGACTGTTCTTAACTAACCCAGCTAAAGTGTACTCCCAGTGGCCGGGCAATACTTCACAAGCTAGCCCACCAGCCTCTGGACCTTTGGAAACTCAATGAGGCTGTGGTAGTCCACCCTGGAGGCCAACTTCAAGCCAGTTGCACTAGTCTCCATCAAATGTGGCATATATCAAGGAGATGCCTTGTGTCCACTGGATTTCTGTATAGGCCTGAACCCCCTCAGCCAACTAATCAACAAGAGTGGCTATGGATACTGACTCAAGAGTGGGGTTACCATTAGCCATCTCCTGTACATGGATGAAATCAAGCTGTACACTAAGAGTGAGCGGGATATCACGGGCAGGGTTTCCTGCTAGTGATAGGAAACCTTGCTGGGATAATAACCTGGCCAAAGAAGGAAGCTCAGGTGTCAAAAAACGGAAGCTGCTCACCATGCATGGAGGGTTCCACCCCAAGTCCACTGTCCAGCAACTATACATTAAGTGTAAAGAAGGAGGCCGAGGACTACTGAGCATCAAGACTACTATCCAAGATGAAACATCCAAGATCCACCAATACATCAGAAAGAGGGCACAAAGGGAAGAAGCACTTAATCAATGTCTCAGACAAGCCCCTGCATGGGTTTGGATCACTGACAGATCACCGAAGTGGCCTATAGACAAGTCCTACCAATGGCAGGAGAAGGCTGGACTGAAGGACAGCACAGAGGCACTAATCATTGCAACACAGGAGTGATTGAGGCCCAGATCTACCATACCAGGCAGGATCCCAGGTGCAGACTATGCACCTGGATCAATCCAGCACCTAATTAAAGTGATTGTCTGGGAAAGAGATGATTGTGAGTAGTGGAGAAAAAGTAAAATATCCTCGGCATATAAACTTATTTTATGCTCTATGTTTTTGGTATTAATTCCTTTAATTTCTTTGTTTTGTCTTATAGCTGCTGCTAGAGGTTCAATAAAAATGGCAAATAATGATTGAGAAAGAGGGCATCCCCGTCTGGTGCCTCTCTGCAAGCAGAAGCTTGGAGAAGTTTTATCATTGGTCCTCATCATGCATTTGGGTTGTTATATAATATTTTTATCCACTCTATGAAAGATGATCCAAATACAAATTTATTTAATTATGCAAATAAAAATTTCCAGTTTACACGGTCAAAAGCTTTTTCTGCATCTAAAGAGATTATTGTGGTCTCCAGATTATGTATATTAGAATAATCTATATGTTAATTAATCTACGTATGTTAGTAGAATAGTTTCTTCCTTTTATAAAACCTGTTTGGTCAGGATGTATAATAAGAGGGGTTATTTTTTCTATCCTTCTGGCGAGAGCTTTACTGATTATTTTAAGATCTACATTTATTAATGAAATTGGACGGTAACTGGATGGAAGTTTGGGGTATTTTCCTGGTTTTAATAATATTGTAATATTAGCTGAATTCGTGTTAAAGGTCTTGTGTTGTGTGGACTTTGGACGAAGGGAAGTTTTGTTTTGAAATGGGAAGTTGACTCTCAAAGATTCTCACCTGTAGCAGAGTGACTGAGAATATGCCTGGATAAGCTGGAGCACATGCTAAATGAGGCCAGGAGCCTGAAGCTGCAACAGGACTGAGAAAAGGAGAAGACTTGAAGTACTGGCCATCCTCTGGGAAACTACTGGTGGGAAAGCTGTTTTGTAAATGATTGCTGGTTTATCTTGTTGTTTGTGTAGTTGAGCTAAGCTAAGCTAAAATTGCTAACTTCTTGCTAGCTTGCAGGTGTAGTAGCATGTTAAACTTTATATTCGCACTGTTTGGGCATATCTTTTGCTAAAAAGTAATTGTATTTCTTGTAAGTAGATAAGCAAAAGTAATTGTATTTCATGAGTAGATAAGTGAGAATAATTAAAATTAATTACTCTCTTTCTTGTCTTTTCTTTTGTATTTATTCAGGTTTTCAACCTGAATTACAACTTGTGAGCCTAACTTTCTGGCAACTGGATTCTGAAAGTAAAAAGTGGAAAAGGAGAAAGAAAGTTGTCGTCTGAGTTGATCCAACTAAACCTGCGGTTGGCCAAGGCCCTTTTCAAGTTTGGGCAGATTTTAAAGTAAAAACTCCCCGGATAACTTGATAACAGGTATTGTTTGTTTTTATTTTCTTTCCTGCATCATAATATAGAAAAAGTGTGAGCCAATGTTATCCAGAATTCTTTATAGAATTGAGCTGGAAATCTGCCTGGACCCGGTGCTTTATTGTTGGGCATTTGCTGCAGAGCTTCATGGAGCTCATTAACTGAAATAGGTGAATCTAAAGCTGTTTTATTTTTCCTCTTCTAATTTTGGAAGATTAATATTGCTAAGAAATTGATAAATATTCTCCTCTGTTGTGTCTATTTGTGATTCGTATAGTGTTTTATAGAATTCTTTTAAAGTATTATTTATCTTGTCTGGATCGTGCCTGATATTCCAATCTACATCTTTTACAGAAGAGATTGCTGTTTTCTCCTTGTTTTTAGTTGATTAGCCAGGAACTTTCCTGATCTGTTGCCATATTCACATTTCTCTAAGCACTAGAAATTGTTTTTTTTTTTTTTTATCTGTTGTATCATTAAGTTCTAGTTTAGCTTTCCTTATATCATTCAGTGTGTGTTCTACTGGTGAGACATGATAAGCTTCCTCCAATGATTTTATTGTAAGTTCTAGCTCTGAAATTCTCAAAGTTTCCTTATTTTTCTTATGGCAAGAGAAGGAAATGATTTTTTCTCTCATCACTGCTTTTCCCGCTTCCCACAGAACACATGCTGAGGTTTCTGGCAGATTGTTGTTTTCTAGACATATGGACCATTCTTTTTTAAAGTAATCAATAAATGCAGAATCTTTAAGTAAGGATGTATTAAATCTCCATTTCTAGTAGCTAGTTTATTATTCTTACTTTTGAGAGTGAGTGATACTGGTGCATGATCATTAATGATTATGGGATGGATTTTTATCTCTGAAATGTCCCTTAACAGTGAGCTGCTAGTTAAGAAATAATCTAGTCTAGAGTAGGAATGGTGGACTGAAGAAAAGAAGGTGTATTCTCTCAGTGTGGGATGGTGAGAGCGCCATGCATCGCAAAGACCAAAATCCTTTAAATATTATTTTAGAGTTTCTGAGGATTGCCAAGTTCGATAACTTCCTTTAGTACTATGTTTGTCCGTCCCTGCATCAGGGATTGTGTTGAAATCACCCCCGATGATTAGTCTGTTATCTGAGTGACTCTGTAGTGAAGTGAAGAGAGAGTTGCAATACAACTATTATAAATCTACCTTCTGAATGTGTTATTATGCTATTAATGTCAAAGTTTAGTCTTTTATTAAGAAGAATAGCTACTTCTATTGCTATCCCTAGAGTTATAACAAGCTGAATATACATGTGGAAACTGTGATGTAGGAAGAAGATCTATTGTTGTTTGTTAAATGACTTTCTTGTAATAAGACCAATGTGTGGCTGTAGTTCTTGTAGCTGATTAAAGATTTTTTACCTCTTTTTCCCTGGGCCAGCTCCACAAACAATCCACGTAATAAACTTTAGTGTGCTCATAGTCCAACACCAGAAATCAGGCTTAAAGCATATTACTGCAGCGTGTGTCTCCCACTGCTTATTTGCATGCTTAACTGCATGCTAAATAAATCTTTATTAGTCTGAAAATTAAATGACCTCATTAGTAACTTAATATGCATTTCCTCATACATCGATGGTGATTGTTTTGTGTGCTCTTTGTGACATGCGGATGTGTGTTTGCTTGCGCTGGGGGCTTGTTTATTATTACAGGTGAGATTAATATTACAGGTGAGATTATGGTTAACTGTGAAAGGGTGATAAAAAGTGAACAGTGATAAAGGTGCGAGTCCCAAGAAAAAAAGATAAACATAAAAACATTAGTGAGCGCAGAGACATTATAAAAACCTTCATCAAAATATCCCTGACCAGTAATAAAAGAGAGGATCATAGTTAGGCAAGGGTGCTCAGGAATTATAGAATTTTTTTTTTAATGATTTGATCATTATAGGAGGCCATTGCTCAGGGCCTGAAGGTTGGCAGTTCGATTCCAGGCTTCCACAGACTACATGCTGAGGTGTCCCTGGGCAAGAGGGTGGGGGGGGGGGGGGGGGGGGAGGGGGGGGGGGGGGGGGGGGGGGGGGGGGGGGGGGGGGGGGGGGGGGGGGGG
>JBAMHX010030305.1:0-10541 GCA_037177515.1 Pseudomugil tenellus
CCCTGTGATAGGCTGGCGACCTGTCCAGGGTGTACCCCGCCTCTCGCCCTATGTAGCTGGGATTGGCTCCAGCCCCCACGCGACCCCGTTCGGGAATAAGCGGTAGAAAATGGATGGATGGATGGATGGATGGTCATGTATAAACGCTATGCACACCAAAAGTTTCCTACTTGATTAAAAGACCATGATAAAGATACAAGACGTGAGTTTACTGAGTCAAAATCTGTGACTCATCACAATCTGTGACGCAGGGCATGTTAGTTTAATATACATTTACTTCTTAAAACATGACTAAAGTCTTTAAAACACTTACTTAAAAATAAATTAAAAAACTGAATTGCAATCTGCGTTCATCACTTATTTCATACTACACTACTGCACAATGTGGTCATTGATGGGTCACAGATTTTGTTGTAACATCATAAGTACACATGATGGTAACAGTGGAGCTTTTTATCCAGCTGTAGCTGTTACATTTTCAATAGCATCGTTTTAAGGAGATTATAAAAGGAGAGAGCCTGGAGGTTTTATGTGGAGCAGCGACAGAAACGTCTGTACAGAGGAACGTGTGGATACGAAGTCGCAGTAGGAGTAATGGGAGATGGATGCGAGCGTATTTACAGATAAGTTTATAAAAAATTTTCCAGTCACAAACATAACCTTCATGTACAATGCTGAGCGCCTCTGAAATGCTGTATCAGTAAAATGCAGAGATTATACGGATTGTTAATCCCAAGTAAAGAACACTTCTGGTGATATCTTCTCATCACTTCACCTTCCACTTCAACAAAATGAGACAACTGTTTGCGGGAACTTGACCCAGCTATTTCAGATATATTTTGCGAGTGTTTGTAACTTGTAGCTGTGTGTCTGTTTATGCTGGATTCATGCTTTTGTCCGTGTGTACAGGCTCAGCTTGGACAGCAACTGCACGGTTGCTGTCCAATATGGTGGCGTAACGATTGTGGATCACCTGATTGCACGTGCTCATAAACACAGACAGACCAGGTTCAATCACAGTCTCCCTCACCCACTTTCTCATCTACCTGCAGTACAGTAGGGGACATTATAGCGCAAACAGTATATAAGAAAGTATAAATAGTGGCTTATGGAACACACAGTATACAGCTACATTTTGTCTGTTTAAACTGTCCATTTGGAGATCAAGTATTTTTCATTTTAGAATTAATGGCACCATGCTGATGTCATCACTACAACGGAGTATTAAGGCCACACTGAAAAAAAATTTGTGGAGGATATTTTTTCCCTCACTTCGAGAATAAAGTTGAAATGACGAAAATAAAGTCAAAATAAAGTCTCTTTAAAGTGCAATACTTATTATAATGCTGTGTTTATGTGCTAAAAGGGAAATAATTTCCTTGTTGATGAAGACCACTCTAAAGTACAAGGTCACTAACTCATACACACAAGGCATTGTGTTTTATAGAGTAAAGCTGGTTCACATTAATCTGAAAGAATCAAAGTCAACTTTTTATTTTTACCTTAATCTGAAAACTGTACTTTGACTTTATTCTTGTCATTTCGACTTTATTCTTGAAACTGTATTTCGACTTTATTCACATTCGTTTGACTTTATTCTCGTCATATCGACTTTATTCTCGAAGTGAGAAAGGGAGAGTAAAAAAATCATCCACAATTTTTTTTCTTCTGTGTGGCCCTAATACTCCGTCATACATCAGTAACTGACTTGGGGATTTTTAATGGGCTGACAAGTCAACTTAAAAAATGTCCCAAAATGTCCATTGCTAGTTGAAAGGAATCTTCTTACATTGTTAGATTTGCTTTTTTCCCTAGATTTCTGCAAGTCAGACAGTCTGCTTTGTCTTTTGGGAGTTGTACTTTGGGGTCCTGCCCTATTTAATGAACTCTGTCTTAAAAAGATGTCTCATTCTTTCATTGTTTTTGCTTCATCCTCTCAAACACAGCTTCATGCTAGCTGCATGTAATAATAACTTCTAAATAAGTTTGAAGAATATGTGTTGTTAAAGCAACTGCATGTAAAAAGTCTAAATAAATTATGACATTTTTAATCCTAATTAGATCCTTTTGACTTCATATCCTAAGCAGGTGATTTCCTTTGTCTCAACCAAATCACAAAAAGAGAAAGTCCTTGCAACACATTGTTATGTGACATATCACCGAGGCAACTAGCATAATATTACTCATGAAGGTAACAATAGCGCTTTAAAAAGAACATGTTTCCTCATGAAAATGACCTTGTGGTTTGTTAACGAAAACAATGACTCCTCTGATGTGGATACATTCATGGGAGTCATGTGCTCATCCGCTACTTCAGGGTTCACTCATATAAATAGTATTTAAATCTGTTAACAAACAGCTTATATATAAAGTAAGAGAAAATGATAAACTGCTGTCAGTGTGTGCTTTTTGGAGAAGCTGAATGTATTTGTGCAAGTAACATATGGTACAGTGTTTTTAAGTTCTGAGTAGGTTAAGACACCTGAAATACACATTTGATTGAAAATACATCCCATTGGAGCAGATTCTCTGACACAAAGAAGCACATTTAGGTCCATAATGCTACAGTAATGTTAACATACACCATAATAATAACTATAATAACAATAATATTTAATTCATTTATTCATTTTCTATTCCACTTAGTCCCGTTTAGAGATGCAGGGAAGATAGCGTCTATCCCAGCAATTAGCAGGCTAGAGAGAGACAGGTCACCACTCTATCACTGATGATGATGATGATGATGATGATGATGATAATAAGGATAATAATAATAAGGATAATAATAGTAGGAAATATTAAACTAAGTTTTTTTATTTGCTTTAATGAGTGGAAACACATTGTATTTGACCCAAACCTTCAGAGTTTAGCTACAGAACGCCTGCTGATCTGAATTTAATTGTTGAGAAGGCAAAATTTACTTGTTCAACCTTTCATCATCCTTGATATGTTTAATCCAGGTCACCAGTGATCTGCCAGTATGTACTTTATGGAAACAATAACTCCTCCAAGATCCTCACTGAGGACTTGAAAAGCTCTTAGAAGGACCTCACAGATTTCTTTTCTTGAAATAAACAAAACTACAAAAATGTGGTGATGTTTAGCATGGGAGAGCAGACCAGTAATGTGTGGTTGAAGCCATATGTGTGGTCCACCGTTAAGATCTACTTCCACCATATTCTGTGTCAACCATTTCTACGTTTCAAATTGACAGACATTTTGTATCAAAGCTTTCTCATCATACTGTATCTGAATCAGTGTGAGTCAAAGTTGGTGAGGCTTTTAGAAAACAGGCAGGTATAGACAAGCGATGCAGTGAAGACAAATGTATGAGTATTAGAGGATAAGTCCATGTGTACCTTAGCAGGACAGTGTAGACAGGCGTTTTCACCAAAACCAGCCCTATGACTCAGAAAACTCCACCCGGGCTTTCCTCCCTCCTCTGTTTGACTTCATGTTTTGCTGCAGCCTGAAGCTGAAGAGTATTTAGCTGTGAATGAGATATGTAATGCCAGTCTGTGGCAGCCTCATACCCAGATTAAGGACTCTTTTGTTGCCTTGCTCAACAGCACTGACAACAAAATATTGAATATTTACTTGAAGTAAAGATGTGAAACATCCAGAAAGCATTGATAGAAACAGGTACGCTTCAATAGCCACAGCTTAATGAGTTCTATAAATCTTTTTCCTACTTTATAAAATCTGTCTACACTTACCCTCTGTTTTTTTTATTTCTTTCTTTTATTCTTTATAAATGATTAACTATATAATTCCATATAATACTACTCAACTGTCTCCCCAAAGTCCAACTGTAGATAAGATCTTCTGATTAAGGTGTAAAGATGAAGCAAGGAGTGTTTTACAATGCAAGGTAGGTTTATTTATATAGCACATTTCACGACAAGATAATTCAAAGTGCTTCACATAAAAACATAAAAAAGTCACAAAGAAAGTCACAATACAGCTATTGTTTTATTTCATGTTCAGCTTCATTGTTCTAATCATCACAGCATGCTGGATGTGTGAGAAAACAAAAAAAACTAGTGATTAGACATTGTGGGATTATAAATCTGTGGAAGATTCAAGTGTGATTAATAACTGAAAGATGAATTATTGGTACTAGAGTGGCACAAGCTCCAAACTATAACTGTAAAATGATCTGACAGTGAAAGCTAAGCCCTCGATTCATTCTGCTCAATTATGATTTTACTTTCTCAGCTGTAAGGAATGCTGGGATGGTTTCTATTAAGTGTAGAGTCAAGCCCTGAAGAGACGCTCATATGAAGGGAGCTTACTGCTCTGTTTCTTCACCTAATTTCTCAACCTCTTTATAAAAAAATGTCTGTATAAAACCATCCTCAAACTTAGCAACAGTTGTGAAATCAAGACAAAGATCTTAATTGTTTCAGTAAAATGTAATCCAAACTAGAAAGCTTCTGGCAGCCTCATAATGAGTCAGTGGTCTTTATCATTTGTAAACTTTAAAACTGATAAATCCCATCTTACGGGAACAGGGCTCCAGCGTTTTACCAGATTTCCCATAAACACATCCAAAATAATCTTTGCAGCATAGCAACTATGAGGCTTGCGTCAGTAACAATGTTGGGTCTTATCTATCCTCTTAAGTTGATTGCCTAGATTCTTTTACCTGAGTGTAATCATGGCCAAGAGAGGTGGGGATGATACGATTGTACTTATTAGATGGTGGGAGTAAACGCTGGCTGACTCTCCCATGTCTGTCATCAAGTCTGTCACAACCTGGTCACTTCCTTTTATTAAAACCTGGCACATCATGCCTTCTCATGTGAAAGCGGTACATTGGTTTACTTCGATTCTTTCGAGGTGTGTCGGTGCTGGTGACACATGTGGAACAAAATGTGTCTGTTTTTCATAGCTACCAGTTACATCATGATCTACACATTACATTCATATTTTAACAAGCTGGTTTATTAGTTTGAACGTGCAACATGTTCTCACTCCCAATCTGTCACAGTCTGATGCGAGGTAAACATTTTGTATTTGTAGACTTAATAAAACACATTTATTTGATTAAAAGCGCTTTTCATCATATTTAGACAAGTTAAGTAACCTGACATATTTACATGGAACTATCCATGTTTGATTATTATATCACGATAATGACGTTTCATCTGTTCTACATAATAATGTTGTGAAATCCCGCTTTACACCGGTGAAAATGTTTTCAACTCGAGGGTAGCTGACTACATTCAAAATGAAATAGGTTTGGATACCGTGTTTAGCTGGCTCCAGATTAGTAGAAATGCAGAAAACTGCAATCTGGGTAACAGATATGGATCCAACACACTTCTTTGTGAATTTTTTTAAATGAGTTCATATTGTTTACATGATGGAAGAATTGAATTGTCTGAAACTGCAGCCACAAACCAGCATCAAAACGAGAACCCTGAACTGCCCACTAGTGGATAAACTGACTGAACAACTATGGCAACGCACAGCGATGAATGAAAACAATATCATAATACATTTTTGTATTTGATGACATAATGTTAACCAAATGAATGAATGAATAAAAGAAAAAATCAATTAAACATGACTAATAAATATAAATAAATAGAAAGTTTAATTAAATCAATACTGTTAGTGTTGATACATACATTTATATAGAAATTATTTTAGATAATAACGGAAAGATGTACATTTAATTGTTTAAATTATATGTATTTTATGTAATAGTTCTTAATTTCAATATTTCTTGTTTTCTATTATGAAAAAAATGCTATACTAGATGAAAGATATGTCCTTATTTACCTGGACAAGTTGTGTTTTCAAGAGAGAAACTTAAAATCCAGGATTTTGCTCTATCTCTGCCCTAAATTTCTCTCTATGAGATTTGTGTTGCGTTTCAAACCCCACACTCCTTAAAATTATAATCCACTCTCCCACAGTTGGTGTTGAGTTTCAAGGAACAAGAGGAGAGGGAGGAAGAGGAGGCAGCCGCAGAGGACACAACTCGGTGTTTGTGCAAAACTGCAGAAAAATGCAGATGATTCATCACTCCATGGGCTTCATAACCATGGGATATTTAAAACCCATCAAACTGGGTGTACAGTACGCAGTAAAGTTAGAAAAATGCTATCACATAGATGTAAATTCATGGACAAGAGAAATGCAGCTATTTTTGCATTAGTCAAGGTGCAGGAGCAGCTCAGTGCAGGACATGCAAAGCAGTGTGCAGGCAGCTTGTATCAGCTCTGCTTAAAGACATCAGGACGTTTGTGTGTTTGCGTGTCTTGTTTTGTTTATCATTAAAGCTTTTTAAAGCCACAAGCACTGAATAGAAAACATTAGCAATTGATCAGACTTGATCTTCCCTTTCACATTGAAAGTGGACTCAATGCCGTACGTTTGAGGTTTTTTTGCATATATTTTTAGGCAAATATTAGGAAAAAAAAGGGGAAAACAGGGAAGGCAAGTCAAATTTATTTGTATAGCAGCTTTCATGTACAAGATCATTTAAAGTACTTTAAAAAAAACATTAAAAGCATTACAGATGTTGTAAAGAAGGGGAAAAAACAGCAAAAATCACAATTAAATTATAAATTAATATAAAATGTATTCTGGTCCTAAACCATTTTGGGATTTATAAACAACCCGCAGGGTTTTAAAATCTATCCTGTAAGTGACTGGAAACCAGTGTAAAGATTTTAAAACTGGTGTGATGTGTTCAGATCTCTCTAGTTAAAGCTCCAGCAGCAGCATCTGGATGAGCTGCATATGTTTTATGCTCTTTTTGGGAAGTCCTGTAAAAGACCATTACAGTAATCCAGTCTACTGGGGATGAATGCATATATGAGTTTCTACTGGTCTTACTGGGAGACTAAACGTTTAATTCTGTTGATGTTTCTAAGTTGATAAAAAGCTTTCTTAGCCCAAATCTCCAGGTGTTTACCAATAATGACCCTCATCTCTTTGCTACCAAACAGAATAATCTCAGTTTTTTTCTTCATTTAATTGTAGAACATTTAGTCTCAACCATGTGTTTATTTGCTCCAAACAACTCTACTGGACTGCAGTTGTCTGGTGACAAAGACACATAAAGCTGTGTATCGTCTGCATAACTGTATATTTGATGTTAAACTGTAATAATTGATGTTAAAGTTCTGAACTAAAGAGTTCAACTTTGTTGATGTATCCGCTACTTTCCGAGCAAAACACTGGAGGTCGCCATGACACCTGGTCCCCCCGGAATGCATGGAAAACAGTATATTTTAGAAGTGCAATTTGATTCGATATATTCACAGAAACATCGTCAGGGACAACACATGCTGTTGTTGGATACATACAAAACTCAAGGAAACTTGCAGATTTTATGAATGGAGCTTGTTACGACCATAAAGTCACTCGCAAGATGATGCAGAGAGATGAGGCGATTTCATAACGAGTTGGAGCGCTAAAGGACAAACACCCACCTACGAGGTTCTTTGTCAACTTTTATTGTTTTATTGTTCATAAACCGACAGAACTGAATCAAGATTGAGAATTATATCTGGGCTACAAACGATCACCAGCAAATTATAGACGAAGGCTAACTAGTTAGCATGACACCTGCTTCCACCTGCAGCGGTGCAGGTTAGTACATGAGGTATCTTTTATTTCGTACTGTGTTTTGATGACCATATGGCGGCCTTAAAAGTCTAATGTGTTGTTGTGTGACTTTGAGAAAGCAGCTGTAGGAGAGGACAGCATGAGAACCGAGTAGAGAGAAGTATGGCTACAGTGAAAGAACAAGTGAAGTAAATGAACAATGGATTATGGGAACGGGGTCCGCCAAGAAAGTGGTGAATACATACATTGGTAAAATATATTTTTTCTGTGCAAAGTAGGTCCATGGGTTAAAATGTTCTTAAATGTAAATTAAGCTCTTGATCATACTCTAGTAGGCACATTTAAATGTAATCTCACGGTCAAGGTACCACATGTGAAATACTACACCCAAGACTGGAAACTCACAAACTCACAGTCTGTTTTCTAGTGAGAACAAGTCGCCCATGAAACTTCTTTTCCAAAATTGTATTTGTACAGTAAGCAAAGTGTTGTATCAAATTCTGTTAAAACTGGCACAGCGGCCGACCTGGCCTGACCTTTGTCACACTGTATATTTCTTTGGACTTCAAAGAAGGTTTTGTCTCTGTGAACATTCTGCCACTCAGTCATTGTATTATGTGGAATGATGTGGTTATGCTGGTTACCTTCACTTCATGTTGAAATCTCTTGCTGACAGGCGAGCAGCTATGAGAGTGAACAAACAAAGGAGAGGGCAGCTGTGACTCACAAATGTGGAGCAACAAAGTCCTCAAGGCCTCCTGTGAATATGCCACACCTCTCTACAGACATTATCACATCCTGCTGAACTATTCACTCTGCACTGCGTTGCAACATCTTAGACAAATATCCTAGATAATCACTGACTGAATATTCACACAGACATGTGCAGGGGTTGCACATAAGTAGTGCAGGTCTATGTGGCAGTGAGCTCCTGTTTGTACCTGTTTGTATGGTTGCTGTGTGTGGTTAAACATTCACCCTGAATGAACTGCCTGTCCTGCATAGGGACTACTTATATCATTTATGCGGTGAAGCATATGCAAATAAAAACACTTTTTATCTTGTCTGTTCTAATAATGCATTTAATCAAGCTTCATGAAAACAGAGCTTGTTTTATCTTTATTGGCTTGCAGCCTGCAGGTTTTGATACGTCATTTTTTTTATTAACTTATTTGACAATCACATCTTTCAGAGAGTTTACTTTATTCCAGTCCTTCCTATGTTACAGAGAAATGGTTATAAATATAGAAAGAAATGTTGAAACTCCTAAAGAAAGCTAGTTATAACTTTGTTAGGAGCTGATGTGCAGATGCAGGAGCTTGTCATATGGCCACACCCTGCTTAAAAGCCAAGATTTTCAGCTGAAGCGCACCATCTAGCGATAGCTTCGGAAAGTTCTCTCAAAAGCAGCACGTCCTCTCTGCTGATGGATCACCATGCCACGCCCAAGAGAAACACTTTCAGTGTGCAAAACTTTGGGTTTTTTTTTTTTTTTTTTTTTGCTTTTTTGCATCAATTTGGTCAAAAATCCTGTATAGAAATTTATTAATGAATAAAAATATTATCAATAATGAGCTTTCAAACTTGGTTTAATTTTTTGCAGGCTTTGTCATACTTGAATGTCAGTCTGAAAATCTGACTAACTCATTTACACAAAGCTCCGAGGGAGAAAAAAAAGTTTTCAAATGCTATCTCCTTCTTTCATATGTAATAAAATATGTAATAAAAACTTACATCTGAGTGGAGAAATGGAGGTGTATCAAGTTTTGAGAAATCCAGAAAGTTTCAGGGAAAAGTGCTCAAAGGATTCCTAGAAAATGCAAATAAAACCCCAGATAGAAGTGCATTACATATTGAGGAGGTGCTGTTGTCTGTGGCATGAGAAATATTTCACTTAAGAAGGGAAAAATTACTTTAATTACATAATACAGAGATGACACGATGGCCTGTACAACATGAAAAATAAACCCACCTCACAAAGAAGCTGGTCATTTTTGCCACGACTCTCACAACCCTGTTTTAAAGCAAGTTCTTATGCGAGAAATAATAAGATATTTTATCTTTCATAAACTGTAAGCTGGATATCTAAAACAGAGCTGAATGTGTCCACATAAAGGCAGGGAAAGGTCCCTGCCCTGCAGTCCCTCTCCCTGTCACACTTTCAAACACATGAAGATAAAAAATGCATTCTTCTGGCCATGCATAAGTTCAGCCAACAGGGGACAGCAACAGGAAGTAGCTGCAGATTGTGTAAGATAAGTGAAAGTGAAATGAATTCAGGCAGAAGATTATTTGTGTCAGTCAAATCTGGTTTACTGCTCATGTTTCAGTGATAAAATGTATGTGGACATCTGATGAAAGATGGTGATGGACTGATCAATGATTCAGAATGGAGCAGAGGGTGCTTAGATTCATCACCTAATGGTGAATTAGAACAAATCAGTTCAATGACTTTGTGTGTTTGAATTAAGTTTTGAATCTTTTTTGGTGAGTTAGATTTAATTAATTTATTTTTTTTAAACAAAGCTACATTCTGTAATAATACTGAAATAAAAAAAGGAAGGATTTTATGCCAAAATCTCTAAGATTAGAGATAAGATTCCATTGTAAATGTTTTTGCAACAAAATTATCTTAAAAAGACTAGTTGGGAAAATGCTTTTCCATACAAAACAAGGAAATACACTTTTAGAACCCAAACCGATTATCTTGGAGACCTTTTCTAAACAGTCGCTAATAAAATCTTTCATTTGGTTTACCTTCATTTAATCAGCTAATCTATGCAGAAATAATGTTACATACTGTATTATGATTTTATAAAGGTTTAGAGCTACAGCTGTATTCTTCCAACAGATTGAGTTGTTTGAGGCTTAAAAGATCTTGGAAATAGTCAAAGTATTATTTTGCAATCCCAGAAATGTATACAAGTGGGATCATACATACATACATATATATA
>JBAMHX010030306.1:0-10539 GCA_037177515.1 Pseudomugil tenellus
TATAACCAATTAGAAAAAAATGCATAGTTATGAATGTTCTTGATAAAGTCAGACAGAGTCCAGTCTGCTCTAGTTGTTCTGCAGTGGCCGGATCAGGCACCACTAGTTCATATCAGAACTGCTGAGGGCTGACTTTTTGGGAAAGTCTTTAACTGGATTGTCTTGATAGTAGTTTAAAAAAAAGAAGAAATAAATAAAAAATAAAATAAAATAAAATAAAAAGGACTGGCGACCTGTCTATGATGTACCCCTCCTCTCACCCAGTGATTGCTGGGATTGTGTCCAGCTACCCACAACCTTAATTGGAATAAGCAGTGCAGATCTCAAACGGATGGATGGATAAAAAAAGAAAAACAAAACAAAACAAAAAAATAAGAACTCAGAGACAGACACTCCTCAGCAGAATTTTAGTGCCTGATTAACTGTAATTTGTATTAGATCTATGAGGATAAGCTAGAAGAAATCACAGCTGGAACAGTTATTGCAATTTGTGCAATTTAGAACAAATTACAAGTTTTTACAGTAATAAAAGAAACAAACAATGAATTGTGCGAGGTGGTGTAAAGTACTGGCTCCACTTAAAAAAAATGGAGCCTATCAGATGTCATAGTGACGCATTTCTGCAGTGTTGGAACCAGGGTGGGGTTGTTACTAAAAATGTAAACATACCCGTTACTGGACCATTTTGCACAAAGAAGGAAAGTGTGTATAAACAGGGCATGCCACAGCAAGACAGCACAGGTAAACATAATGACAC
Organism: Pseudomugil tenellus; assembly: GCA_037177515.1. Taxonomy (NCBI): domain Eukaryota; kingdom Metazoa; phylum Chordata; class Actinopteri; order Atheriniformes; family Pseudomugilidae; genus Pseudomugil; species Pseudomugil tenellus. Next base: position 758 of record JBAMHX010030306.1, read on the forward strand.
ACTCTGCTCCTGGAACAGTGAGCCTAGATAGGGTATCATCCAAAACTATAGTTGGGTGTGACAAGTATAGTAGCATGAGAAGGAGAGATGAACGGAAATAAACCTTGTCAGATTCAGCTAATCTGAAAGGGAACATGAATGTAAAACTCGTGTTTGAACTGTTGCCGGGGAGAAGATAATGCATGCAAAATGATGACTTACTCCTTAAATACCTTCATAAGATTCACCGTTTGGTGTTTCACCCAGTATGAGTTTGCTTTTATTGCTTGTATTCTTTTATTGGTTTTATCTTTTATTTTTAATATTTTAATAGATTAGTTATTTAATGTTCACCAGTTGCTGTCAGAAAGTGCCTTTGTAAATGAAGTTGGCTTGGCTTGAACAGAGTGGAAGATCTGATTCTGATGGGTCATTAAGTAATGACTTGTTCATGCTGGTCTAGGCTTAAATCATATGCACCTAAATCTTCATGGATGACTTCTGATTAATTAACAAAAAGAACACAAGTAGGATTAATTCATTTATTAACAATCACTAAGACATTAATTATTTAAAGTTTTGTTTTACTATTTAGTTGCATCCAGGGTTACAAAGGACCAGCAATTAGCAGGAGAGAGGGAGGGAACATCTTGAAGTGATTGCCATTTAATTGCAGTATTTTTTTAATGTTTTATTTATTTGATAAAATGTATACATGTGAATTTTATTGAACCCCTTAACAATTGAACTTATTTACAATTAAATAAGATAAATATATTAGGAATTAAGGGAAAAAAAGCAAATGGAAATGACTGGAATTAAATAAATAATAAATAACTAAAAACCTATATAAACCTAAATAGGTACAAAATATAATTATGGATTATATAAAAATACATTAATGATAACAGATAAAGCAGTTTACTTGTCTAAAAGACATACAATGTTTTTAATTCTTAATGTTCTTAATTAATCTTTTTACTTTTTTCTTTCTGTCTCTGTAACATACACAGCTTGCACCTGTTTCAGGAGCTCCTAAAGCTGTAAGAACACATAATAAAACAAAATTCTTACTCTACAGCGTCTCAAAGATAAATTAGTGGAACTTACCCAACATGGCTGTCATCGTTGCAGGACTGTCACACTATCAGTGGGAAAAAATCAGTGTTCTTGTAGACACTTGGTGCCAAACTGACAGGTAACTCTGCCAAGGTGGCTTTTAAAGCACCTGTCACACCCAAACACCTTTCACCTAATGATGAATGTGTCATAACTTCAGTTGCAAATCCTCAACAGCTTATGGTGACAAGTCAGTCACATCATTCATTGAAAGTTCCTGCTGCTTTTATGCTGTATGGGCATTTTTCCAGTATAATCAATATTGTCTTTTTTTTTTTTTTTACCCACAAGCATGTAAGTAAAACCAGCATGACAACATTCGAGGGATCTCTCACCAATAAATAGATAATGTATTAAAATAGTTGTTATAATTTTAGTTATTTTTGATAATACAATGATTTACTTTACCCTCCCTTTGACTGACTGAGTGGATAGAAAAAGTCTAAAATGTTTGCCTCAAGTTTATTTTAATAGATTGAGGCGAAATATCTGAAATAATCTGGAAAATGCCATTTAGTGAAAAAATTACATGAAAAAAGTGTATGCTAAAAGAGGGATGAAAAACAGGGAAAACACTTCAGATATTTAAAAAATTTGAAAACAGGAAGCACACTTTTTTATTTTAATTTAAATTTTTACAATTTATTTATTTATTTATGTATTTTTTTGGAAACACATCTGATGTGTCTGTTCATCAACAAATAAAACATGAACGCGTGCAGGATACATCGGGACTGTGGTTATACCTGAGTAGTGATTTCAGCTTAATCATAACATCAACTTGTTTAGCTATATTAAATGTAAACTTCAAGCACAGCATCACATAAAGTTTATTTCATAAATCATGTTTCAAGAAAAAATAAAGAAAGCAAAAAAGTAGAAAACTTTTCAGGCAAACTTCAGTTGCATAGCGAAGTTAGTGAGACTAGCTCAATAAATCATTTTATAGACTTACTATTTTAGTTTGGATGACATTGATCAATTTTGACCAGACTTTAGAAGTCCAGGGGACAAATGTGTAGACGGGCGTTGCAAAAACAGGACACAGTCACACATTAAAGAGAAAAAAAAGCGCTGGAAGACAGCCAGGTTAAGGGATAGGCTCATTTTGAGAAAATTACATATCAAGCAAAAGCCCAAACCTTTGTCATCACATATTTGATGTATTGCATGCAGTATTCCCTTCTTACCAAGTCTGAATCACAGGCAAGCAAACTGACAGACAGCACTTGATGATAGTTGAGATGTTTTCTCTTCAGTCACACATGACTCCAAACTGCTGCTTAACTCAACAGTATTACATCAGATATCACTATCCTATCCAGATTTCTGTCAGATACCTTAAAAAGAAGAAAAAAATCGGATATATTTAAAGTTGAATTGTGTCTGTTTGTTTGTCTCTCTGGGTTGCCGTGTGATGGACTGGCGAACTGTCTAGGGTGTACCCTGCCACTCCCCCAATGACTGCTGGGATAGGCTCCAGCTACCCGCAGCCCTGCATTAGATGAAACGGTTAAGAAAATTGATGTGTGGATTTAAACTTGAATGTAAATATGGAAATGTATTTGTATCCATTAATGTTTCTGTTAAGTAAAAGAAAGAAAAAAATCTAAATTGTGTTTCACACTTTGATTAGGATTGAAGTGGAAAAAAATTGTAAAATTCATCAAACAGTAGCACACATGTTGGGAAATAAAGATAAGAGAAGACAACACGAGATTTCAACACATACAATACTTTATGCATGATTTTCATCAGTTCTTGCCAAAGAGCTCACGTCACACTGGCTTACCGCAGATATGCAAAGAAGACACGCCCTGATAAAATTCCAGAGTTTTAATCAAGATTACATCACAACAAATAGGTTGAAACCCTTTCCCCCCCTTAATGTAACCTGTAAAAAAAAAACGTGATATCAGTTTGGCACATCTTGACTCGATATTTGTTGACATCCACACAAAGTAGGGCTGCTCGATTATGGCAAAACTTATAATCACGATTATTTTGACTAAAATTGAGATCTCGATTATTTAACACAATTATTTAACTTTAATAATATGAATTTATTTCCCAGTTGTTAAGTTCCCGCCACACTTTACGCCTGGATTAAAAGCGTTCTGGAAAGGCTACAAATGCCCCAAGCTCAGCTTAGTTCACCCAAACAGTTCGCTACAGTTATCAATTTTTCGCATCAAGTGTTGTTGTGAGGTTCTTGAGATATTCTACACAGTACCGGTGCTGTTCTAAAAGTTAACAGGCTCCTTCCAGATAGTGGCTGAGTTCTGGGATCTGTGCTTGTCAAGTTACTTTCAGTTGCAAACAGGCAACGCGCTTAAATTGCTTCTGAAAACACGAATTGCAAAGATGCAAATAATTCAACTATTTCATTTTTATGATTGTTGAAAAAAACTGATTGTAATTGAGATTGAAATTCGCACACATTGTGAAGACATCTCTTATTTACAGCGCTCTTCTGGACTGCAGATTTAGGCCAGGTCATTCTAAAACTTTAATGTTTATTAAATTAGACATCTGTTTGGGGTTCTTACCTTGCTGACAGGTGAAATTCCTCTTCTGCTTTCTGGCAGATGTCTTAAGGATTAGGGCCAAAAGACTGGTATTGTCTGAGGCCTCAAATCCAACGTATGATACTCCCACCACCATGCTTCACTGAGTGTAACATTCCTTTGGTGATGCAAAGTGTAAATATGTTTATTTTGTTGATAGTTTTCACTTATTTTTATCACATAACATGTGGAACAAGTTTGGAAGCTCACCAGATAAGGTGAAGGTGCTTTTGCATACTGGTGTCGAAGATGTGCGAGATTGCACATTTGACAAAAAAAACAAAACAAAAAAATGCAAAAACTATCAAGCATATCTTTTAAAACAGTGGCCAAAAAGTTCCACCTTTGCCTTATCAGTCCAGAAGACAATTCCCCACAAAGCTCTCAATGGTTGCCTGTCTAAAATGTTTTGCCAGATAAAGGCTCCCCTGCCCTACATGTTAACATCATATTATTAGCAAAAAGGTTTTGAAATAATTCATTGTGGTTTCACTTTTACATCACAAAAACTTGGCATTCTAACAGAGATGTAAACACTATTTTATATTTATTTTGCAGTTGTTGATCCAGGTACGTTGCAATAAATTCTAGGTGTTTCCAGAGGTAGTAGCACAAGCGCTGCACCCATTTTGATGTAAGGAGATATTTCTTCAGAAATTACTCAGCTGCAATCATATCTGAATGCCTTGCCAAGAGCAACAGGCAAAAAGGAAAAAAAATATGTGATGAAAGAGCAGAAAAGTGGTTTGATGGTTGTTGACATGTATTACATGAGAACAACCCAAATCTGGTCGTTTTCTAAACGGAAAGAAATGAAGGCGCATGTTGTAAAGTCATCATTGGAAGAAATGTTTTTGAAGTAGGCGGAAGTTATCACACAGTATTTATTTAACATGAAGGCATTCACAGACACACTTCAGAAACACACAGACACACACATTTAAGAATGAGAATACAGCAGAAAAACATCAACCCTCTTGCTCAATAAGATCTTTGGCTTTCTTCAGGTTGTGGTCGACGGCTCCATCTAAGAAATGAACCCAGTTCAGCTCCGACTCTCCGCAGATGTGACTGGACCTGGAGGAGTGAAAAAAATATTTTGAAAAATGATTGAAATGTGTAATTAGCTTTAGTGGAGTATGATGATGATGATAGACGCTGTGTTAAAGGAGCACTGCTTTCACATCACAGACATTCTGTTCGGAGTAAAAAGTCTCATTAAACCAAATAAATGTGATCCATACAAGCGGTAAACATGTTATTTCGTTACAAAATAAGGATGAGGTGATGCTAATATGTCAGAAAAAAAGCTGTATTAGTTTATCTATTTACATCCAAGCAGGACAAGAGCAGCGCTGGTTAAAACTGGTTACAACAGCAGATCTTTTATACATTATTTTCTCTGTATTAGTTATTTATTCTTGACTGATAAATACATTTTGATCTAAAAGTATTTAAGTGTAAATTTGACTGAATCATAATGTTAAAAATAATTATCTCCATTGTGTCTTGTGTGAAACCTGGTTGTGATAATGGTTTTTAGGAGTTACATTGTTGATATCTGCATTTAAGGTGGTTTGAATGATTACATCTGGGTTGATATGGGCCAGTTTTTGTCCCGGTTCACTGCTAGATTCACACTCCAGCCCACAGTGAAGGTTTGTGATTTTTTTTGTTTACATATCCAGCACTGTGATGGAACAAGTCTGATCAACCCTGTAAGATGAACATAACATGACTTGTTACACTTACACACGCATGGGTGTCACTCTCCACCCATTGCTTTTTCACACCTGCTTACAACAAAATTGTTCTCACTTAATTACCTCACACCTCCGAAGAAATCTCAGAACCATCCCATTAACTTCAGCTTGGAAGATACTCAAGAAAAATTGTGACTATATTAAATACTGCCGGTGAATCTCTCTTACCTGATGAGCTCCAGAAACTTCTTTAAAAGTGCTGCCAATTTAGACACCTACAGAAAAAACACATTTCAATGTTACTTGTTGATTGTAAAAATGTAAAAAATGTCAAACACAATCAAATTCAACCTGCAGAAGTTTTATTTTACCACAGGATGGTGATTTAGTAGGTAAGGAAGAGGTTAAATGGATCAGACTAGCACTGACTGTCGCCATGGTCACAATGGGATTCATTCACCAACACTTTCCTAACTTTGTCCTCAACTTGTACCCACGTTTTTCACATAAACCTTTGTTCAAAAAACGCCAAAATTGTTTGTATCTTGAAGCTAAACGGATGGAGCAGTTTGCACTGTATTAGCATAAAATGCCCATCGACTGCCATGTTTGATGTGTGCAAACAGAAACACACAGAGAGGACAGACATGAAAAAAAAAACTAAACTTGATCGTATATATGTGCAATGATGCCTGGTTGTTTTCATTTTTAAAACGATGTGCATCACCTACAAAGCAAGAGGTGCATCTATTCTCCAGGTAAGTGTGATAGGGGTAGTAAACCAGATGGCCAGGATGTAACCTTGATTCTTAAGAAACTTATCATTATTATTAAAATACACCATTCTAGTACATTTTATTTATTATAAACCACATTTAGCAGTTGGATCTGGGAGTTACAGGTAACAGTTACAGGTAACAGAGATGTACACTGAGGAACAGAGTGTTGTTCATTACAATCCCCATCTTCCTGTATGCCAGGATTTTTGCTCGTATTGATTATTGTTTCACAAACTGGTGTAACTGGTGGAATCACTGTATAATAAATAGTGATTTCAATATTTTTACAAGAGGTTAATCATATAATTTTCATCATATCATTAGTAAAAGAGAGTAATAAGACATCTGAATGTCTGTATAAATATCTTAAGCAGACATGAGTACCACCGCTGGAGGAGTTTGTTAAACTGTATGGATTACTGCTGCACTTAAAATATGAAGTGATCAGACAAATCAATTAAATGCATAACATAATTTTTAAAAAAGTTTTAAAAAGTTTAAAAGTTTCTAGCACCGTGCCTTTAATGCATTTAATGTTTTGATGTAAAGCATTTGTGAATAGTCTTGTTCATTAAATGTGCTAAACAAATAAACCTGCCTTACTTTATCCATCTTTAACAAAAAGCTTGAAATAGCCAAAATTTAACATTTGCAAAAGACAAACAGACCTTAATTTAATACAGATTTCACAACTCTGTTTGTCTACAAGATCTACAAACCCTGATTTATTTTTCCCCACTGATCTCAGAACACTGCTTTAGACGAGAAAGAAATAACACTGTTTTGAGGTCTCATCAGTGTTTTTTTTTTTTTAGGTTTTCTTTATGTCTTTAAAAACTATATAACCAATAAGGCTTTCATTAAGTTCTGACTTTTACAGTGCAGCTCAGTTTGTTGATAATTTTCTAGCAAGTTTTTGACTTTCTGTTCTTTCTAGAGGCATTTAGGAGATGCTTTTCTCCAAAGCAACTTCCTTGCATCTAAGAGTGAGCAGAACACAAGGAAGAAATCAAACATTAAGTGCTGGTCAGACCCACGTGAGTCCAGTTGGACACAGGTGCTGCGTGCGGCCTTCCCCTCCTTACTGCAAATTCTGAACAGAACTTTTGTTAACGCTGAGATGCAGCAGCTGTTGGGTTGTTAGTCACCAGACAAGCCCACCACAGAAAACTCTGCGATTTCAATGTATTTTGAGATCATTTGTATGATCTTTATGTCTGTCTTCATGTCAAACAGAACATCAATGTCTTTTATTTCCCATCCCAATTATTAGTTGTCTTATACTGTTATAAACTGAAATGATCTGCATAACTTAATTATCATAGACGTATTTATAACTGGAAAAGACCCGTCTGAGTTATTTCACTGCAGTTTCACAAGTACTGTGACAACTGCTATCCACAAATCCCTGAGTTTGGATTTGTTCTCTGGACTGTCATGCCAAGGACTTCATCTGTAATGACAAACATCTACAAAATAACTATTAAATTAACACTCAATACTTTTGAATACTTAAAAATTGTAAAAAATTAATTTGACCTAAACATTTTCTGAGTGAATAGTGGGACAGGCTAACCAACAAAAATTCAAGTTAAACATGTGAAATAGAGAAGCTCTCTTCTGCAGTGGTCCTTTCGCTCTGTAGCATTAATGCTTGGTATCATCAACAAGCTAACAGCCATTTGGCCGAAGGGCCAAAATTATTTTCAATGATCATTGCAAGGGGTAAGCGCTAAGTTAAAAAATTAAATGTTACTTATTTAAAGTCAATTACAACGACCAATAAATGTTATTGTTTTAGTGGCTTCTGAGATATTTACCCAGATAACCATGCAGATCAGTGAAACAGTTCAGGTTCACAGCATTAGCTTCCTCATAAGCCATCAAACTGTGCTGCTGAACTGTGCCGTTTCATATTCTACTGTGTTTCAGGTGAATTTACTCCAACACAGTAACATGTGTCCTAATTCTAACATTTCTTCAGTAATCTTACATGTGGAGGTTCTTTCTAGAACAAGATTAGAAATGCAGGCCTCGTAGCTGTGAAGAATGGGCTTAAATCTATTTTGGGAGCGAAATTTCTGACAGGTTGAAACAAAAATAGGCTTCCTCAGGAAGAGGATAATCTCACTTAAATAATAGGTGCTCCAGCGAATATGCAGGCTTGGAAGCGACTCAGTATCAGAGGGTAACATAAGCCCCTTTCAGACTTGCTCGGTTACGCGGACATTGTCTTTTCGACTGTCATGCCTGAACGGTACAGTTCTGACATTAAGCGGGTGGATCGACGTAGATTTTAACCGCTTGAAGACGTAAGAACAATGGTAACTAATTTACCTGGTAGACTAAACTTGTTCAGACATGCAGGTTAATGTGCGGACATTTACCTGTGGGGGAGGAGGGGGAGACGGGAGGGCGCATGCTACTGCTCTAAGCGATCACGTCATTTCCTACTAAACATAAACACGGAGGCCTAAAACCTAACGTGAGTAACCGAGAGATTAGAAACTATTAAGCAACTGGCGAGACAAGAAGTCAAAGAACTCCTGGCAGCAAGGTCTGATGAAAGTAGAAAAAAATGTGTGAAGGGAACAACACGGGATTCTGTCTTTTATGACCATCAAAGCCAAGTTGGAGGAGCCCCAGATAAATAAAACCAAACAGCAAATTATTAACAAGCTCTAAACTATGAAGCGACAACGCCACCCGGTCAGCGAGCACAATACATGGCGAAGCAAGCGTGGAATAGACATGGATTTTAGACTCAAACAATACATAATAAATGGAATCTACATGCATTTTCATAAATAGGTTGCACAAGTCAGAAACTGTATAATTCAATCCAGATGTCTGGAATCTTAGTGTTTAGACAGAACCGGGTCTGATGTCTGTACGCTGATAGACAAATAACATCAAATTACTCCTTATTTCATAAACTAAACAGTTTAGTCAAAGAATATTTATGCTCTGTGGAATAATTCCCTCCAGATTTGAACATTACAAGACTTGCTTTTTTCCCGCAGGATTTGGTCTAATATGGCAAACGTTTACTAAAAACATAATGGAGACACTCTTTTGTTTATCTAAAATCAACACACTCCATCAACGTCAGGCTGACGGCTGCGAACATTTCTTCCATCCATGCTTGGTGAAAGTTTAAAATCTAATCTTTATCTTACTTAACTGACAACACGTCCTCTTTTCTATACATGGTCACACAATGCTTCACAGCTCTCCTGCCTTGTGTGCAAAGATGCGTGATCACGTGGAGTTGAGCCGCTCCCACTCGCGGACAGATAAAGAACATATGAAATATTAAATACATGGAGTAAAGAACAGATGATAACCGGCCTTTACTCTCCATCCCACCAGTATAAGCGACATACCTTAGGCTACGTTTACAGCAATTCAGGGACGTCCCCATGCTGTCGTATCAATCTGTGCTCTAGTGTAGCAGCCGGATCTCTCAACCAAATGTTGTCCAAGACCCGCTCAATTTCTGATTAGCATTCAGTGTGTGTAACAGAGTAAAGCTGCCTTCCTCTCACATCATTGGTAGATTAACACTAGAAGGCCTGACAAATTTCAGGTTTTCCAGCAAGACCCCCTCCCTCTGCTGTAGTTAATCACCCCAC
>JBAMHX010030307.1:0-10538 GCA_037177515.1 Pseudomugil tenellus
TAAAATAAAATAAAATAAAATAAAATAAAATAAAATAAAATAAAATAAAATAAAATAAAATAAAATAAAATAAACATAGCAAAGAACTGTCAACTTGTCATTTATAAACATACAAGGTGTCTTTATAAAACATTTCCAATTTCTATTTTCAAACAATAACAGCTAATTCAGGAAATATAAAATGACCAGGTACATATTAACCTTCATAAGAGGTGATCTTTTCACACAGTCACAGAATACGGTCTTGCAAAAATATTTTTTACAGTTATTATGTGCAAAGCTTGTAAAATAATAAAAAGGGAAGATTTTCTCCCAATTTACACAAAGCTTTGGTGAGAGAGCATCATGCTCAAAATAAAAGAAATCAGTTTCAACTTGAGAAAAAAAAATAATTGGTGCTCACAAAGCAGGATATGGATATACAAAGTTTCTCACTAAATTCCCAGGTACCAAGAACGGCAGTGAGAAATATTGGAAGAAAAAGAGGTCTAAGACAAGACACTAGGAAATGGCTCGGCCAAGTCAGGAAATGTACTCTTGAAGAGGATGATCACTGCACGGACGGAGTTTACCGAACAAGAAAAAAACTCCACAGCTTCAGACGAGACACCTTAAGGGAGTATTAGGGCCTCCCTTCCTCACTTCCGAGAATAAATTTAAAATACAGTTTTAAGAATAAAATCAACATGACGAGAATAAAGATGAAATACAGCCTCTTCAAAGTACCGATGCTTATCATAATGATGTGTTTATGTGCTAAAGGGGAAGTACAAGGCCACTAGCTCATCCACACAAGGCTTTAAGCTCGTTCACATCAATCTGAAAGACTCATTTCAACTCTTTTTTAACTATATTCTCAAAACTGTACTAACTTTATTTTCGTCATTTTAACCTTATTTTTGAAACTGTATTTCAACTTTATTCTCGTCATTTCGACTTCATTCTCGAAGAGTGGAAAGGAGAAAAAAATCCTCCACAATTTTTTTTCCAGTGTGGTCCTGTCGTAAACCTTCAAGCCAGAAATAAGTACCGTATTTTCACGACCATAAGGCGCACTTAAAAGTCTTAAATTATCTTCAAAATGTGCCTTATAGTGCGGTGTGCCTAATCTGTTGTGTGACTCCGGCAAAGCAGACGTTCACTCGCCATAGACGTAGGAGAGGACAGAGTGAGAAAAGGAGAAAGTGTGGCCATTGTAAAAAAAATAACAAGTAAAGGAAATGAACACGGACCAACAGCTTAATAGAAGAAAGAAATGGACTATAAAAACGTATAAAAAGTTAGTCTGAGCAGCAGACTCTTATTTTGGACTTCTGCCAGAAGCAGTGGGCGGAGACAGACTGGCTGGAACCGGCTGTACATCGACAAGCTACCGGTAATCAACAAGTTTAATAAAGTTTAAAAAGATTCACTGACCAGAAAAGGAAGATGGGACACAGTCAATGAGGGACCCAGAAGAAACCCTCATTTTTCACATCCTGAATTCTGATCGCGGTGAACGGATCTAAACAACCGGCGGCATGAACTGCATCGCGGTTGAGTTAAACGGTCTGTGGTGGATGATAGTGTGCAGAAAGCTCAAAGCTCCGGTAACACTGAATCTGGTGAGCATTGTTACTCATATGCGACGGGGGCGTTGGGGTATTAAGCGGTCATGCATGTGTGTTTTAACGGTATGTTTCAATGTGCCAATGTAACCCGGTGCGCCTTATGTGTGTGTTAAATACAGAAAAAGCACCCGTAAATGAAACTGGGCCCTGTGGTTGTGATAACACGGTACAATAACTTCGCCCTGGAGAAAGATGCTACGTCCTTTGCTCCTACATGTCCTACTAATTTTGACCCTGCTAGTTTCTGTAGAACAATTTAATTTCTGTGTTCAAAAGTAAAATAATGTATTAAAATAAAACTAGGACGTCTGAAAAAGCTGTGTTAAAAGCTGTGAACTACACCAACAACTCTAGAGCAAACTGGATTGTTTGCATTGCATCTTGGGAGAAAACAGGTTCCGATTTGCATATAAATAATGGAAACTGCCCTCCTCCTCTTATGGCAAAATAATTGTTGACGGAGATAATTATCACTTCAGGCAGCATCCAGTCTCACCTGTCCGAGTCCAGGGCAACCAGAGTTTCCTCAGCATGTTGACTCAAAGCAGCGTAGCCCTTGTTGTACTTCACCATCCTAGAAGGAGGAAAAGAAATAGCTTAGAAAAACAAAAGACACACACACAAAGAAAGGAGCTTCCTCTTTCCTTAACATGGCTGCCAACCTTTTACTTCCTTGTCTGGGTTGATGCATCACCGGAGGCCCCCCTGAGAGGGCTTTCTTCTTCAGCGCTTTCCTTGCCATCTCTCTGTGTTTCTCTTTAAATGATCAGATAAAAAACACAGTTTCTATTTTCATCCTGACAGAACAGACTGTATGAGCATAAGGAAATTTACAACCATCATCATCATCTGTTGAATTTTATGAAGATATCAGCCCACCCCTACCTGCCAACTATTTTATTTTACTATCTTACTATTCAAGTATCCATTTAAATGATCAGTAGAAAGACCAGATTTGTTTAAATTAAACATGTCTTCACAATAAAAACATTTTCTTTTACAGCGTATATTAATATTATTGGCATAAACCTTAAATTTTCCATAATCTATCCGGTTTTTAGTTTAGGTGCATAACATTGCTGCTAATTTCTTGTTTTTTATTTAAATTTATACCCCATGAAACGGCCAATATCCTAACAAATTAAATGTGTACGTTTCTGGTTGGTTTTATTGAATTAAACACATTAAATGCTGGAAGAATCAGAAAATCAGACCAAATGTGTTTTAAAATGAGTGTTACTTCAACACATGCTGTGTTAAATGTGTCTGTTAAGCAGCCTTGTCAGGTATGATGAAAAGGAGCAATTTAGTTACTTTCCTGTACACAAAAATTGATAGTAGGTGGGATATTTCCAGTACTATTACAGGCAAATCGTAAATAAAGTACTAAAAATAATCATGACATAGATGGAAACAACACAGAGGCAAAGCCTCGAGTGTTTCTAGTAGGATAGGTGGTCATTAATGGGGAAAAGTTTGTTTCTTGTGTAATCCAAAGACTTACAAAACCAAAACCTTTTCTGGCAAAAAGAAAAGAAAATGGGAGTTTCTATATACAGACCACTAAATGAAGAGCATAAGTTCTTCTCCGAAAGTCCCTTACTACCACGTTAAGACACTTAGACCCATGAAATGAAATTAACAAACAGGCCGAGTAGTTTCTCTTTGGGCTTTTAGTGTAGACTCAACACACTAAAAGACTGAACGGTAGACGGGTAATTTGAATTAAAGTAACTAAAAATAATACACTTAAAATTGAATTTATAAATAATCACATGCTATAAATACACAGCAGGAAATGTAAAAGTGGATTTAAACTGCTGAGATTTTGCAATCATTTAATAGCTGTTTATTTATCAGATTACAACATAGATTATTACAAACAATGTAAACTACATTAATATACATCTATAAAAAGATTCATGTTTATCATACAATTTAATGTTAAACGCTTTATTTCATTCTTAAATTAATCTTAAGAGATTTAAGAGATACAAAGAAATGTGTGAAGTATGTCGTCTGAACAAACCTCACAAGACACATTAACTTCCAACACATAAAACCTACATGAAGCTTTCTGTGTGGGAATTATCTTATGCATTACATTATATTGGTTTCATACAAAGTGAAAAGCTAATGCAGATCTGTTATTAGAAGCCTTCTTGGTATCTTAGTAAGATTTTTGTGCTTCCATGTGTGATGTTGACTCCAGGGTTCAAGGAAAACTTACGTAGTTTAAGGTGGATTGCTGGAGCTCTAGACATGATGTAAGGTCCTCTTTTCTCCACTGGCCTGATGCCTCCATCTGTGGTTTTAGGTCTTGTGCCGCTACTAGATTCCTAAAATTGGCAAAATGAAAGTAAAGACACCCTGAATGGTACGGGAATAAATAATAAGACCATGAAATCACCTATGGTACATGGGATCTAAAAATTACCAAATATTTCTGCTGTATCTCGCAGGGAATGAAAGAGAAACAAACTAACAAAAAAAACACTTTCGACTTCAATGTTATACAGTTATTTGTTTATTAAACTAATTTAATTTGAACAGATTATTCAGATAAAATCAGTATACACTGGTAAAATCCTACTTTATACAAGCTGGGTAAATATTTCAAGTCGAAATCAAATCCTGAACCTCCAAAAATCCCTGTACATAATCTGCAGAAAGAGGAATAACTTAAGGTCCATTCACGAAACCAGCACATTAACTTTTAAGTCCGACTTTAATCCGTGGTCATTTCTATGTAAACAGTTGTCAAAATCACTTGCTAAGCTAAATTAGCTAGCCTCCCTCTTTCTGTTTACAAGCTGATGCTAGCCTGATTAGCATTAGCTGAAATTACCGAAAAAACTTGTGGCTCCTGCTGCGATTCCAGGAGAGTGTCTTTTTCCGGCTCCTCGATTATGTCGTTCATCATCTTTGCGTTAGTTGTCACAATTTAAACCTGCACACCACAGCACAGCCATGACAGTCCTGTTACAGGTAGGGTGTTTCGTTTTTTCCCTGGAGGCACACAGAAATGAACTTCTGCTAGCCAGCTAGGTTACTATCCTATCAGCAATAGCGGAAGTTCATTCTACTTCCGGAAAAACATTTCAAAATAAGACAGAGTTAAGGTTAAAACCTTTATACTGTCACTTGTTAAAACCCTGTAAACCTTCTATGGGTGAAAACAACATATAAAAGACATTTAAACAGCCCTTTTAATACGTTTCGCATCCAAATCACTTTCTGGGTCTACAAAATACTTTGAGCAAGTGTATTTTAATTGTAGGTATACATCTTTTTTCTTTAGAATGAGTTAATGTATGATTGCATGTGGTGGGAAAAGACTTTGTTTCCAATGGAGCATGACCATAGACTGTATATTGACTGCTTGTGGTTGGGGGAGAGTGAACGCTGCAGACTGGATCAGGTAGTGATGTGTGTGCAGTATTTATCAAACCCTAACTCTTAAGCACAAGGCTTGTTCTTTCACACTTTTTTTTATCAGGTGAGAAGTTTTGGGGAATTTGTCCTGTTAGAGAACCTGGAAACGATGTAAAATTATCTTCCCTGTGTCCTTTTTGAAAGCCAGTTTCTGATTGCAGTGATCAATTGATGTGTTAAAAACAGTATAGGACAAGATGTGTCAAGGTTTAACAGAATAAGCTAAATAATTCTACACATCCATGATACTTATCATTAATCTTTGCTTAACAATGTAAAGTTTGTGTGTGTGGTCAAAGTGTTTTTTCATCTTCCATATATTCTGTTGCCACCAACCATAACTGTGCTTGCTGTGGATAGACCTTTCTCTCATGTTGGTGCTACCTCATCGGACCAGTTACTATCATCTTAATGTGGACAGGGCTCCAGATTAGTACTCGTCTATTGACACAATTACATTATTATATATATATTTTTTTGTTTTGTATATTTTAGTGGGTCCATCCAAGTCAAGCCAAGAATAGGAGTTGGCCATCTTCCATGTTTGGAAGGCCCTGTAACAGATAAAGTAAACTCAAAGAGATGTTTTTGTATACAAATGAGGCTAAAAGTATCAAGTAGATCTGCACTTCTCACACATTACAAGCTTAAACATCGTTTGGCCGCACTAATCGCTTTCCCTGCACTTCTTTGTCTCTTTCTTGCACATTTAAGACGTATAATAGTTTACTTCTCCATCATAGCTGAACACAATAAAAAACATCTCAAAAAGAGCTCTGTATACTTCTTTGTCATCTATGTAGGAGCAGAATTTGAGGTGAAAGGGAGTATTTTATTCATATAAACAGCCATTTACACATATTTAAAAATGCTAGCTGTAGCTAAAAATGCTAGTGGTTGTAGCTTTCAAATATGCATATATGGCATCTTCAAGTCACACAAAAAGTCACCATCACACCCCACATACACTAGAGGATTTTAATCCAGGTGTTGTGATCAACTTTATCTCCTTTTGAGGAAATGGTTGATTATCAGGAAGATGTGGATGAGAACTAAATCCACAAGGACAGCCGGTAGAGTTTATTGAACAGCAGCTTGTCACAGCTCTGCTTCAGCTGGAATATTTGGTGCATGTCCCAGGTATTCCTGTTGATGTGTTTTTACATGAGCTAAACTATTTAACTCTGCTTCTCTATCAGTTTCAAAGGGAGTTTTTTCAGGAAATTTCATATATTAGCTTAATTACCTTGCTCTTAATTAATGTCTAGCGGAAAAGTCAGACCATAAGGCTCCTAAACTGATGTCATTCTGGCCTTAGTAAACCATCTGCAAGGTCAGCGTCCTTCCATCAGGGAAATGTTTAGACGAGACCTCGGTTTTTATCCGTCATATCATAGAAAACTGGCTCCACACTGACGCACACAACCAAAGTGCTTAAACGAAAGTGTCTCTAAGTGACCGGGCAGAAAAGTTTCTGACTTTTATGTGACAACAGATCTCTGAAATGATTCTCCTCGGGTTATAACCTTGTACCTTGTCTAACTTCTTTTATTCTTCATTATTAAATTTATATTCTTCTCAGTCTAAAGAAACCAGTGTCCTCGTCCTTGACAGGAACAAGTTTTAAAAGAGGTTCTTGAATGAAACAAGGTTCAACTTGAAGACAGTTTTAGGTTATAACAACTGCACTATCTTGATCTAATCCAATTTGTGGGGCAACTGAGAAAGGTGGGGCTCTCAGTACTGTGCATAGATTAAAGTATTACAAATAGAGATTCTGTGTAGTTGAGCCAGTCACTTACCTGCTAGATAATAAAAAAGTTTCCAGTATATTCCAATATTGAAGTTATTACATTAAGAATTGTAAAGGAATTTTGTATACAGTTTTGGCCAATCAATGGAAACGCAGGTTTATTGTTGACCCTTCCCATGAATTCAAACGTCCTGAAGATGGCATGTTTTTCACTGAAAATGCAGAACAGTAGCCATTTCTATCCGTCTGAACATTAATGACTCTGAGGTGTGTAACCCTTTAGGTACCTCAAGGAAAAAGCACAAGCTCTGTGGTGTTTGCTGGGTTCTTGGTAACCTTCCACCTGCCTCTCATTCAGATAAAATGTAATTAGTACATATGTATGAAATGTTGGATAGTCGATTTAAAGAGTTTATTTCTGTTGGTATCGTAGACAAATGTAGAGATTTATATTTTAATTCACACGTAGCAAAATCAGTTTTTAAAAGTAGGGTTGTGCGATTCAGACTTGATCACTATTCATTACTATATCATTTTTGGGGTGTTGTACTGAACCATATTATTGTACAAGACCAGATGCATTCATTAGCCTATTTAAATAAGTACAAATAAACCATATACTCATTTTTGGGCTTTTTTTCAGCTTGTTAAAGCCTTTTGTTAAATTACATAACTTAAGTTGTAGGGCAGAAAGCAGCATCTATTTGTTTTTGGTAGAGAAAAGTGGTCATCAAGTTTTAAATATGCCCTTCTCCAATTGATGGCTCCTCCCTTGTCATTTTTGCTCGTCCCTCCAGTGTGTGGAGTGTAAAAGGCTCTGACTTTCTTCTGATTAAACTTCACTGCTTAACAAATTAAGCTTTTTTAAAATGTATTTTTATTCTTGTCATCTCTGTTGCCCTTCCATCACATGCTGGACAATGCTTCGTCGCACATCAGATTGTGTGGATAAAGTGTGTATTGTGTTTGTATGTGTAGCTTGTCTGTGTTCTGTGGGTCTTTGCAGTTCTTGCATGTTTTGTTTAAAAAACAAAAGCCTCTTATTTATTTTAGAGAGTAAGAAGAATGAACGACACTTTTCTCCTGAAAGTTATCCTTCTGGACATCACCTGCCAAAGGTTGAGTCTTTTAAATTGGTGCCCAGACACAGTTCAAGAATTTTTGAAAGAGATTGACGACCCTTCCACAACCCTTCTTCGTCACGTTTCCTGTCTCAGCTGGACATTTTTCAGACAAACTACTCGCCCTTTGTCAGAAGAGAAGAGGACAAATTGGGAAAAAGCTGAAGCAACAGATGGAACACTTGACACATGTAAGGATAGTGATGTGTAACCTATATTTTTTTGCAAATTTGCCCTGTTGAAGTGTGTGTATACTTAAGTGCGTGTGTAATATCTAAATTTAATTTTGAGATATCCTATGTAGAAAGGAATTTTGAGTTCTTTACTTTTTAACTTTGTATTTGCAATATTTAGCATTGCTTCAACTGTTAAATATTGATCTTCCCACATAAAGATGAAATCAGTCTACAAGAGTCTAGTAGATGTAAATTGGGTGACACTGTTTAATGTGGTGTAAGTCATCCATTTTGTCCAGCAAGATGAATCACCAAAAACGGGTTTGTGAACTCACAAAACTTTAAAAAAACACCTCTAGAAAGTCTAATCAAAGATTTTTGGCTCCTTTTACTGGTAAATGGACAAATCGCCTGCAGCAGTACAGTTTTGATTTGCTACTTCCAGACTTTTCTTTGGTTGGAATAATCTGTCTCAATCATACGTTCCCCTGCAGGTCATTCAGGTCCATTCACCAATTAAACGAAGCCAGAATGCATCTTTGTGAATTTCTAAATTCACAAATCTTACAGAAATTCCTCTTACTGTGTAAAGTTAATCTACTGTGAGAAAATCATTATAGACCTTTTCCATTAGTACCAACTCTTATCGGCTCTACTCAGCTCTACTAGGCTGTAGACTATAGATACTGTGTATCGAGTAAATACTTCTGCGATATCTGCTTCCGTATGGTTCCAAGCAGGGAGAGTCGGGCTCAAATTGTGACTACAGGCTGGAGTATTGATCAGCGATCCAGAAACCAACACCAAAAAACTTTCTGCCGCTCTGATTGTTGGCAGCTTCATAATATTGAAGCGGAACCTCTCCTACATCACAGGGTCCAGAATTGCAAGGGAAAAATAGTCCAGTAGAGCTGAGCTGGTCGAGTTGAGCAAAGTAGGTACTAATAAAAAAGCGGCTTTAGACTCAGTCAGAGGACAACAGAACAACCATTTAAAAAATATGAGGAAAAAAGACTTGATGTGTTTTTTTATGGATTGAACACAGTTAAGACTAAACCGAAATTTGTTCTGCATCAGGGATCCAGTGATGAGGATGTAGATGCTGGGAGGGAGAGCACTTTGAAGGCATCTAGTTCAAGGAAGACCCTCAAAACTTGATAAAAGAGCATGTGGTGAGTAATAGTTGCTTATGTAGGAAGCAGGTTTTAGGGGAGGAGTCTCAAATTGAAATTAATTATTAAGTTGCTTATTCCATTTTGTCCAAATGTCTTTTTTTCCTTCACAAGCTTTTTTTAGCTGAGGTTATTGATTTGTTTTATGAGTTGCTGAATTGTGTAATGGAACACTGGTTTGTATATGAGTAATTGCTGCCTGTAGGCTACTTGATATTTCCATGTGAAAGCACTGCCGTGCAAGAATAAGTAATGGATGCTTCTTGACAAGGAACAAACAAACAAGTATAAAGTAAAACAGTCAACAGGAGGTGCAAAAAAGACTTTATTTTATTATTTAGAAATAATTAAACCTGCAGTGATGATATATATATATATATATATATATGGTTGGAGTGTGAATAACACCCTGAAAAGAACAGAGAGGTTAAAGGGATTGATGTGAGAAGAGGGGTGCAATAATAATAAAAGCAAAAAGGAGACCAGTTTTCCCAGCTGTGATCTTTTTTCCAGTCAGGGCAGTTCATGTGTGTGTGTGGATATGTAGGATTTTTTTTTATATGCACCCACTGAGCTTTCAAGTGATTCTAACTGAGTCACATCATCTTATCAGTCACCCACTTACAGTACAGAAGTTTTGTGTCTATCTTAGTGAGATAGACACAACAATAATGACAGTTTAAAAGCATTGGATCGAGGAGATTTTGGGAAAGCAAAAGGATTTGGGTCATTTCTGAATTATAGTTCTGTTTTTAGGGGGATTAAGGGTTTATTTTTGTTCCTCACAACCATTTGCTTATTTTCATGTGCACGTCATGGCCTCTTGTTGCCATTTGGAAGCATTTGAAAATATAAATAAGCTAAATGAGTCCTTTATCATTATCCTGATACAATTACAATTATAGAGAGAATCTAGTTGCAGGAAACTAAGATCTTCTACACGAGTAGTTTGACAAGCCCAGACTCTGTTTGCAACTACAGTCCACATGCTGACAAGTGTTCTGACAAATCCCGTCTAAAGCGAAGGGATTTAGAAAACAACTCATTTGCAGAGTTAGTTTACAGGCAATGTTTGTGGGGTTTGATCTCCTGGAGATGTTACAGAGACCCAGCGGGAGCTAACTATTGTATAATCTCTGATAGCTGTGGGCACTGTTAGTTTTTTGAATAAATACAGGCATAAGCCTCTTCGCATTAGTTCAATACTTAAATTCTTTCCCGTCACACTAAATTATGCATCACTGTAAAGACATAAGTATTATATATATATA
>JBAMHX010030308.1:0-10282 GCA_037177515.1 Pseudomugil tenellus
TCTCACGCTCCATCCTTCCATCACTCATGAACAAGACCCCGAGATACTTGAACTCCTCCACTTGGGGCAGGACCTCGACCCCAACCCGCAAAGGGTCCTCCACCCTTTTCCGGCTGAGGACCATGGTCTCGGATTTGGAGGTGCAGATTCCCATCCCAGATGCTTCACACTCGGCTGTGAATCGCTCAAGCGAGAGCTGGAGATCACGCCAGATTTCTTGAACTGAAAATGATACTTTTGAATGATTTCAAGGACCACTGGAAATGCTTTAAATAGATAAGCCTTTGATGAAAAAAATGAAGAATAGTGAGGGCTAGAAACAGAGATAATATGAACTGCTGTTTATAAATGACAACACTGCACATGATTTAAACCTGGTTCATTTTGAGTTTATTCCTAGTATTGTCCCAGTTTACACATGATTATACCAGTATGTTTACAGTCATTTAGAACAAGTTTAGTCTTGGTTTATTCCTGGATAATACCTGGTTTGATTTAACTTTAACTCTATATGGAAATCCTAAATATACATTTTAAACCTTACATGATGTAAAAGATTTGACACCAACAGGTCTTTACTATTATTCTACCTCGGGTATGTCTTTAAAACAAACTGAGAGCTGCAGTGAACACAGATGCAGCTGCGGAGAAAGAATAGTTTTATGCTTTACAGCTTTGAATTAATGCTTTACTACACATCATTTCATCTACATGTAAATTTATACTGTCTGGGAAGTTTGTTAGCTACAGCTGTGAACGTAGCCTGTGTTAGCAATGATGCTGCTAGCATCACTCTACCATCAGAAAGGACCTGTTCTGTCCCCCAAAGCTTCTGCTACGAAGGCTTTGGACATTGGCGAGGCAGCGTGTTGAGCCAGCGGCTCAAACTGATAGAGTTCAGGCCCGCTGGGCTCCACAAAGCCTCTCTCAACCTCCGGTGAAGGAGGTGGAGAAAAATCCTCCACCTCAAAAGACCGATCTAAGCTATTGTCACTCTGGTCACTGTTCATGTTTCAAATTGCTAAGTGTCACTGTCAGGAGCACTCATCCCCCTCCTCCCTGCTCATTCCTCCATATTGGTTGTTCCCCTCTGAGTCTGTCGGCTCCACCCATTTCTGTGAAATTTTTCTAACTTAGTCTGAAGGCAGGGTTAGCTTGTTTCAGGGGGGGTTTGTTACACTTTAACTTGCATTTGTAAGTTACTTTTTTATTCAGGTTGTCATCATTGATTAAGCTAATGTTACGTTGACGCTTACAGGAGGTGTGGCGAACATACCTGAACCAGATATATTTATGGGAGATGCAGATTCAGCAGATTTTGAAGGTGACTGTTAGATAATGTGTTCAAGGAAGGACTTGCATATTACAGCGAGACATCGCCACAACACATCTTTGACAGAACTCCTTTTCTTCCATCTGTGCTACTGTTACCACCTTTAAGATGAGCTTATTTCATGAAACAGTAAATTATCTTACTTTTAACATTTGTTTCCAGTCTTCAGATTGAAACATTATTTATTAAAAATATTTTTATATAATTCCCTTTTTATGGACATTTTGGTATCTGATCGATTTCAAAACTGTGATTACCAGTGAGTTGAGTCTATTACTCCAAAACTCCAAACAGTTCCCAATGCAGATCATATATATTATTTTAATAAAATATAAACAAGTTGAATCTGTTGGGACATGAGGAATAATTGGTCACTTTTAAACACCTATAAATACTGTTGTAGTCTCTTTTCAACATTTTTAGCAGATAATATCTCAGATGGAGTTTACAGTGTTGTTCTTCAAGTATTTAGTTTTTATTTGGAAAGAGTGCAGAGATGATATTTATCATCATTATGTCTGTATGTTTGCATTCAAGCTCTCTGAGAGCGAATGGAAAGAAAGATGGAGAATCTATGTTTGCTCATCTAATATGAAACAGCCTCCTGGTGCCAGCAGCTCCCCAGGACAGATTTTAATTTTCTGTAATGCTGTATGCTTGTACGTAACATTCTTGTGTGTGTGGAGTGGGGGGTGTCAGGGTGGATGGGTTAGTGTGTGTGTTTGTGTGTGTGTGTACATGTGAGTGTGAACTGGAGAGGAAAACTTGCCCTAAACAAAAGGGCAATCTAATCACACTGTGGAATTTTCCAAGTTCAGACTACAGGCTGTTCATTCTGTTCTGTTCATTCACAATCTTTTGTGAGACTGAAAGATTGTGTGGCTGAGAGGGTGATCAGCAGCACTGGAACAACAAAAGGAACTGTACTTTCTAGGGCTGCAAATAATGATTATTTTGGTAGGCGATTAGTCAGCGATTATTTTGTCGACTAGTCGATTAGTCAAACACCTTTGAATGTTTTGATCTGATTCTTTTCTCCGCTTCAGTCTGACTTTCCGCCATCGTTGTGTCTCCTTTTTCATCAAATGCATCTTCTACTTGTTCTTCTTTGGAGTTTAATGGCAGATGGCAACTGACAAAGAGCATTACCGCCACCTAGTGTCCGCCCAAGTAACACTGGTCATAAGAAAATTGCGGTAAATGTCCAAGCATACGATGCGTCGATTATAGAAATTAGCGTCGACAAATGTGATTATTCGACATTGTCGATTACGTCGACTAATCGTTGCAGCCCTAATACTTTCACCCTTCCTCTTCACGCTGTACACCTCAGACTTCCAGAGTCCTGTCATCTGCAGAAATACTCTGATGACTCTGCAGTTATTGGGTGTATCAGTGATGGACAGAGTACTACATCCTGATGAGGATGCTCAAATATTTAATTTGGAATTTTAAGCAAGCAAAAAAACGGAAAGGTTCTTTTCATTTTTTGAGCAGGCTTGAAGGTAAAAATGAAATGGAGTTTGGATGATCTACTATACGTTTATTTGAGTTAAATAATGCAGCTATGATTTTTAAAGTGATTTGTATTCCTGCTTATGTATTTTAATTTCCAAATTGAATTTTGGTGCATATTTGCTGGTGCATCTATTAAAAAATCAATCTTAAATGTCTTTTTCTTTATAATTGTAATTACATTAAAAACGAGCACTATTGAAAAAGAGAAATGAAAATGCAGTTTGGATTATTTATTAATTGTTTTATTTATGACTCAAAAGTGCAGGTATGTTATGAAAATAAAAAAACATCCATCCATTCATTATCTACCACTTATACCCGAACGGGGTCGCGGGGGGGGCTGAAGACAATCCCAGCTGACATGGTGCGAGAGGCGGGGTACACCCTGGACAGGTTGAAAAATAAACAATTCCTAAAATTGTATAGAAAAAATGTTCAAAAGGTGATTCTTTTTTTTAATTTTCATTTTTTCCGTTTAGCGTTTAAATCTTTGGTGAATTTTTAAAAATGTTTTTTTTAGGGTGCACAGTGATGCGATGGTTAGCACTGTAATAATAATAATATTATTATTATAAATACTAATGATGATAATAATAGATACTTTATTAATCCCCAGAGGGAAATTCAAGTTCCCAGTACAACCAAAACCAAATGTGCAGTAGACATATAAAGACATATACAGGTAATGACTGTTCTGAGTTGCAGCGAGCGTAAAGCAGCGCGCCTTTGCAGGTGGGGGACAGAACACAACACATGGGTAGGAAGAAAAAAAAAAAAAAAAAGCCTAGTATCCCTGGTCTGCCCCCGTGGGGTGGGTCGGGGGGACAGTACAGCAACGCTTTGAAAAAAAACCGAAAAACATCTCAACAGTGATCAGACAGACACGGAGACAAGACACAGCCTCACAGCAAGCAGGTTGCCGCTTGCTCAGACCGGCTCAGACTGGCTCGGATCGGCTCGGATGGTGGATTTTCTGTGTGGAGTTTGCATGTTCTCTCTGTGTTAGCGTGGGTTCTCTCCGGGTACTCCGGCTGCCTCCCATCGTCCAAAGACATGCATATTTGGTTGATTGGTTATTCTACATTTTCCTTAGGAGTGAATGTGAATGTAGCTGGTTGTTCACCTCTCTGTAGGTCTGTTTCCATCACCCCGAGATTTGCACAAAGCCTTAATAGAAAATCGCTAATGGAAACACCTACATTTTGAAAAAAAATGTACAAATCGCAAAAAAATGGTAAGGCAACTGTCCAGAATTTACCCTACCCTGATGAGTGCTGGGATAAGCTCCAGCTACTAGCTTAACTGAATTAGATGAAGTGGTTGCAAAAATGGATGGATGGGTTTAACCTCAATTTAGCTTTTTTGTCACACTCTACTTGAGTAGTGAAAACCAAATTAAACCAATGCTGTTCCTTGAAAGTTACAAGATCTCTAATTGGTTAGACATCCACAATTGGATCTCTGTCATTCATCTTGGAATTGTAGAAGCTGACAGCAACCTAACAAAGTTTCCACTACAAATGCCAGTATTGAAATACTCTAAGGACACTGTTGCAGATAAAGCGAATACTTGAAGAATATGTCCAGCATTCAGAATAAGTTATAACCATCTAAGGTTAAGCTGTTACTTGATTAAATAGTATTACAAGACAGAAAGGTATCTGTCTAATCAATGATAGATGTTTAACTTGGTTTTCACTGCTCAAAGCACCAACATGTCAATCATTACGCTCCTCTAAAACTATCCTCTTTCCTCTGAATTCAGCTCCAGCTCAACTGCTTTTTAGCGTCAAGTTCTTGTGGATATCAGCCACCATTGCAAAGAACTACAGGTATCCACAAGATCTTATTATTGTGGGGAAATTAATAACAACTCTGAACCAAATGTCAAAGCATCATCTTACAGTAACGTAAACATATATTAACTGAACCCTGGACTGGATAATCCAGAGTAATAGCTGGCCTTCAGTTGAAAATAATAGTTTGTCTGAGATTATTCTACAATGACAGAGTAATAATAATAGAGTGAGCTAAGGTGTAGCAGAAGCTTAAAGCTTGACTGACATACTGTAACATCCCAGCCATGAGCACCTTATACCTGCTGTGCTTTTATGACCCACATTAGAGACTGACCTGGTAGATCATTTTCTTCTACATTGAGGTGTTTCTCCACTGATATGTCATAAAAGTGGTTTCTTTATATATCCAAGCATGTCTCTAACATAAAGCATGTCTCTAACATAAATCTTCCAGAAATATTTATTATACATCATCACATTCTATAATCTGGGCAAAATCCTTAATATAAGTGTGAGACAGTCATTGCCATTTATCAGGCACCAAACTGTGGTAGACAGTGTTCTGTCTTTAGAGGATGCACATGAGCCTGTGGGTAGTTGTTGCTGGACTATAGACACTGGTCAAGTGGTGCTGCTTCGTTTGGGGACTAAATTTCTAAGCTAAAGTACTCACATACAGGTG
This sequence comes from Pseudomugil tenellus, assembly GCA_037177515.1. Classification (NCBI taxonomy): domain Eukaryota; kingdom Metazoa; phylum Chordata; class Actinopteri; order Atheriniformes; family Pseudomugilidae; genus Pseudomugil; species Pseudomugil tenellus. The sequence goes on from JBAMHX010030308.1 coordinate 5,333, forward strand.
GAATAAGACTTAACAAAAAAGACTTTATTCATTGATGTTCATATCTATTGACACTGAGAGACTTTTACCATAACAAGAAAATACAGACTTTTTTGTTTTCCCAGAAAAAGATACAGGAGGGATTTCATATACAAAGACAAGACCAAAAATAAATGTCTTTAAAAATATAAATGTTGGATGTATTTGATGAATCAACATTTAAGTTGAGTTTTGTCTCCTTGGTAGACGAAGGTCAGACAATCAGTCCGCTGTGTGTGTGAATGATGTTTCATGCGTCTAGTGAGCTGGCTGGAAGCATCGTTACCGTGTAATGTCACATGACTGTTTTATCCAATCAGAGAATGAATTTGCTTTTGTTTTGATTCTTTCTAATGAAAGGCTTTGTGTCAAAACACTCAGTGTAAATTCTGCTTACATCTCTATCCAAGAGGTGTCATAGTGGATTTGACATTTTTACTAGTAAAATTAAAACTGCAGGAAGTCTCTTGTGTCCTCATTGATCCTGCCTTTTTATTCAAAGGGTTTTTCAACCCAACAATGTATATAAATATATATTAGAACTGTCTGTTTTTAAAAATATTTAATTATTTGCATGCTAATCACAGTTTACTAAACCTCTTTTTTTAATAGGATATTTACCTTTTTAAAATACTACTGGTAGTAGTTTTTTACTTGCAGTTATAGAAAAAGGCCTTTTAGTTACTTGTTAAATTAACTGAAGTTGAATGACTTCAGACACACACATACACGTGTGCATGCACAGGCATGTGCACATCACCTCTGTAGTGACTCATGCATATCTTGTGTTGGGGGTCAGGCAAATTCATTCTGTCCTAATTTTTTCATTTTAAATTATTTGTAACTTTTATTACAAACTAAAATCTGGCAATATGTCTTCTACTTAGTGGAATTTGTTTCACAACCAACTAACTGACTCATTGCTGCTTCCATGTGGTGGAAAGCTGCATTGCAACTGCTTTTCTTGGAGAACAGTGGGTCATGTGTCCTAAATTAATAAGTTAAAGGCGGGGGGGTCAGAAACAGTATACATATAGAGCTACAGTTAAAAAAAACCTTTCTTGATATGATTCAGCCGTACCGTAAACATAAAACAGCCATTTCAGTAAACTCTTGCATGAGTTATCTACATGGGAATTTATTTATATATTAGGGGTGTCATGATTTTTGTCAAAATCGATTGAAACTACGTTGCGATCTTGAGCATTGAAGTCAAAGAAAGGATCAACGAATACCCCCCACTGCAGTAGTAGTTGTATTGTTTTTCCTGTGTTTAGTTTCTCCTCTTACTGCTCCCATTTACAACAGTGATTAGAATTAGCTGTTTAGGTTTACATACATTAGAGAGGCGCGCAAAGTGATAAATGCACATGACAACGCAGCATATTGTAGCCGACGCCACTAGTTGGCTAATGTGCAGTTTTTGACCCATACAGTCAATGTTTGTGACGCTATGTCAAGTGCAGATAAAGGAGATGTAGCACCACAGCTGCTGCTGCTTCTCTTCAATCATCGGTGTGGAAATATGTTGCACTTCCTGTGAGGTATGCTGAAAATGTTCACGTTTTCGAGAAGAACACCCCAGTGCCATGATATGCTGTGTGTGTGTACTTTACTCTGCTACGGAAAACACTATGAACACAGCAGGACACAATTCTTTAGATTTGACAACCGGTAAAACAGTAACATTGGTCCGTCAACTATTTCATCCTCATTTGCAATAAAACTTCCACAGCCGTCCGCTAGCATGGAAGCTATAACTAACGCTGCAGGGCTATTAATAGCAACAGATCTGCTATTAATAGTGGAAAACACTGTATTTTAACATTTTACTGTTACATCTCTGTCACAGCACACTGTGTCAATAATGATTGTGACTGCAATTTGTTATTATTGGTATTATTTGTTTTTGGTGTTTTTCTTCTTGACTGAAAACAATATTTTTACTTTTATATTGTAAATAAATTATTTAAATTAGACTATAAGGGGCTAATGTGATATATTACACAATAAATTATTAAAAGCTGCTTATATGTCCCACATCTTTTGAAATCAGATGTACTGTGCAAAATTTAATGAATCAAAGTTAACATTGTAGAACAGATGAGTCTGAAAATTTCATAGTCCATTGTGCTGTAAAAAATTATTTAATTATGTAAAAATCGAGAATTAAATCGTCAATCTAAAATCCAAAATCTGTGTTTACTTAAGTAAAAAAATTTTTACTTCATACTAAAACATATAAATCTGAGGAAACACTGTGTGTTCTTATGGTTGTGTGTGAAAATCCCAGTAGATCAGCAGTTTATGAAACACTCAGACCAAGAATGATGCCACGTTTAAGGTCACTTACACCCACTTTCACCTCATTCAGATGTTCAACAAGCTGTCCTCACAATGTCGGCATGACCTGATGCTCCCATGCGATTGGGTTACTTAGATATTTGCGTTAACAAGCAGGTGAAAAGGTGGAGCTGATAATGTGGCGTACCTAATAAAGTGAGTATATTTTGTTAGCTCTGTTCTGCACAGTGAAAGTTGTAAAAGCGAGTTAAAGTTAATGAGGATACGTACATGCTGCATATCTGTCACCACTCCGTATGTACTCAAGGCTACTAACAGCTGTTGTGATTGTTTTTCAATTATTGCACTTATGTTTTCAATTTGTGCTAATGGAATAACTAACAGCAGCAGTCTTATCAGCCCAGGAATAAATAGAAAGCTGATGGAGTAATGCTCCACTGCTAATTAAGGAAAGGCTAACATACAGTGTTACTCACACCTGATGATCTTTCTGTACGTACGAGGACCTTCACTGAATATGTTGCTGTTTTATCTCTTATTCACGGGAACTCGTAAAGAAGGTGGCATGAGATCGGTGTTGTTCAGAAGATGTTTGCTGATTTTAAGAAGCAGCAACGCAAACATTCAGCTTAGCAGCATGGTGGCGAGAAATTCAGGTAAATGACTAAAAGCATTGGCATCCAAATCAAACACAGTTCAAATCCAAAGTAGCAGTTTCTCCAGTTCCACCAAACCGCACACACACACACACACACACACACACACACACACACACACACACACACACACACACACAAGGTGTCAAATGAAAGCAGAGACTTTGCTGATTACAAAGATGTCTGTCTCATCACTGTTAGCACAGACTATTTACATCACATTGGTAAAGGCGCCATGTGTTTATACAATGTTGTGAAGAGTTTTTGGGACAAATTCCTCAGCAATAAAATTGTACACGCAAAGCTCCGTTTATATTTTCGAGTAGGCTAAGTAAATACTACTCATAAATGCTGTGCTGACGACGATCCAACAGTGAGTGAACAAATGTTTCCCCAGAGAGTAGAGGAAAGAATTGTGAGTGAAAGAGATTGGCTGGACATAAGTGAGTTAGCTAGCTGGACACTAAGCTAGCATTAGCTAGCATACAGCCTGTTGATACAGAGAGGATACCTAGCTCTATTGGATTGCGTAGTTTCAAAGATTTGAGAACTAGACCACATAACCGGGGACCTAAAATTAAAAGCTCTTCTTTGTCACATTAAAATGACATCATACTTAAGATCACCAAGCTCATCATTCTCTTCTCACTCAAGCGCAGAAGTCACCACCGACACAGTCACAGTGTTGGCAAGATACCCTTGTAGTATCCATTGTACCTTAAAGACTTTGTTACAGTATGAGAAAAACAAATAACATGGACTGAAAAGATGGGAACACGTGGAAAGAAAACAAAGAAGAAGAAACTAATTAAATGGACTGAATTTACAATAGCTGATGACTATATGACAACCTTTAAGTGTTAACTGAAAAACAAGAAAACTTTATTTACCAGAAGTTTGGTCAGAGTTTAAAAATATTTATAAAGGCGATTTCATGTTCTATATCTGAAGGCGCTGAATTGATTTGCTATGCCGAAGCAACCTCATTTTTAACTCCTTAGTAAACGTTAACAGATCATGTGAATTTCTTGCTTAGGTCAAGTAAGTAGTTAACTATGAAGTTCACACGATATAATATTCAGATCAAGACAGTGGAACGAACCATTATTAGTGTTTATCATAAGTTGGCAGACTGGTCACATCACCAAGCGGATATGAGTGTATACGTAATGAGGGGAAAGACTTTCAGCAATAACAGTACATGAGAAGGTCCATTTGAACATTTTATAGTATAGGCTAAAGTATTCTCTCTTCCTGTCACAAACTATCTTGGGCTTTACATCTTCCTGGATCCTCATGGTGTATTTTGGTAAATGGGGGGTCCATCCCTGGATTCTCCTGACTGACCATAAATAGAGGAGGTCATAATCACCATCGCCAATGGTTTCATGAGATATTTATCTGGTAGCATCTATTAAACACCTGCTTAGATCCACTTTTTATCTTTTACTGTAACACAGTTCCTCATCATATTTATTCCTTTGACTACTTTACTCCTTTCTAGATGACCTGAGCTGGTGTTTTCTGGTTTTCACATAAATTATCTTCTTTTTTTAAGAGGAGATAACAGTTATATTTTCTACTGGGTTACACTCAGTCCCACATATCATGGCACTGATGTTCATTCATGTGTTTACGCTGTTGTTGTGCAAAATTGCTTTACAAACAGAGGGAAATTGTGTTGTTTGTAAATAAATAAAGTGAAATCCTTTACACATAAAGTTTAATTGGGCTTGTTTGAGTTAAAGATTGTACAGATACACATTAGTCATTTATGTACTGGTATATGTATGTTATGTACTGGTATAGGGATGTTATGTACTGGTATGGGTATGTTATGTACTGGTATAGTCATGTTATGTACTGGTATAGGCATGTTATGTACTGGTATAGGCATGTTATGTACTGGTATAGTCATGTTATGTACTGGTATAGGCATGTTATGTACTGGTATAGGCATGTTATGTACTGG
>JBAMHX010030309.1:0-10530 GCA_037177515.1 Pseudomugil tenellus
TCAGGTGTTTTATTGCAGGGAAAGTCCTAATATTTGTAGGACTGCGGCCCTCGAGGACCGGAGTTGCCCATCCCTGACTTGGATACTTGACAGCAGGTCTAACTCAGTAAAACTTTCGCCTCCAGGACAAAAACTCTGATGTTTCAGACACTGGATGTTACAGCACTTTTATGCCCACAAAACGCATAATTAACAGCTTCCAGTGATTTAGAGGTCGTTAGATTCTCCTGTGTGTACACACTCGGAGTGTTTAGGTACATGTAGATGTCAGACCATAGCATGCTGGGTTATTTCTTCATGTCCGTAAGCCAATCCTGTAAGGAATAAGGTCTCGTACTCAAGTATTTGTATTAAGTCCAAGTTTATTTAAATAACAAGTAGGATCAGCGGGTGAAAGGCTATTCATATAGTTTTTTTAGCATTAAGAGTTTGAGCTTGTCATAATGTAAAAACACTCCCGGGGTCAGGTCTGCGTTTGCAAAGGGTCTATAATAACAGTTAATAAAAGAAAAAAAAAAAACAAAAATCAGTTTGGATTATTTAGTTTTATGTGAACAATTGAACTCCAAAAAGACATGAACAAGACATAATATATGAACAATTTGAACTTTGAATTATGTTACATATATCTAAAAAAAAATTGGCACTCCTGGACTTTTAGTTCTTAGTTTTTCTTTCATGTGTTGCCAATAAAAGCCAGATATTTTTTATTTGGTGTGATAAGCCCTGAAGCACTATGGAATGCTAATACTGACAAAACTCCATTGCACACCTCACACTGCTATGGGGTGCTCCTCCTGCAGAGGACACACTGAATTCTCTCTTTGCTGGCTCTCAGTGACTTCCTCTCCTTTACTCCTTCTCCCTTAACCTCAGGCAGCAAATCAAATTCTTTCGCTTAGCACATATTTACCGTAATGTTATCTATATAATACTATATACAGTTGGAAAGCTCTGATTCTTTACTTTCTGAAACAGTGTGAATCTTTTCATTTTCACAAACTGTTCAAGAGTTACGGTACAGAGAAGCTCCTTTTACAAGCATGTGGGGAAGACTTTAGAATCTTTTCTGTGATTGGACGGCTTTAGTGCTGAATTCCCGTGGTGTAGCGAAAGGCCTATTTCTCCACTTTCTTGTGCTTTTTGAATTTTTAAGATATCTCATACGGTTCAGGAGTTACAGTAATGAAAAAAAGTGCACATGTAAAATCCTGTCTGCGATGACAGTTTGGTCGTAAGAGGGTTAGAAATTTACTGAGTTTTCTTTTTTTCTGCCTCATTTTAAACTCAGTTTCTGACATGGAAAAGAAAGGAATCACCAACTCTTATAAAGATCCATTGAAAGATGTTACGTCCCCCTGTTTGTTTAGTACTCATCCTGTTTTGTCATGCCACTAATCACCATTTCTTCTGCCAACCTGAATCCTCCCCTGGAGAGGACTCCCCTAATCAGACATAACTGCATTGGCTCCTCCAAAACTAATTGGTTTTTCTTTCGGTATTTGTGTGTTAATTGATAGTTTGAGTTGGGATAGTTAAGCTTTTGTTAGTAAATTGTACATAGTAATTTTTTATTTAATATTTGTAGATAATTATATTAATTGTTTTTGATACATTTTATGCAGGCTTTGAGCCATTTTGTTTTGTATTTAGTATTCTCGTTTCATGGTTGATTATAGATAGTTTAGTTTATTGGAGCTGCTCTCCATTTTGTTTAATGTTCTTAGGAAGCCTGTTTTTGTTTTTGTACATTTTGGTACTTTGGGGATTCTGGCAGTCCCAGTTTATGTTAATTAGGGTTTTGTTCTATTTTGTTGTGTTGAGCAGCTTCTCTAACCCCAACTCTGGTTCACAGACTACTGGTACAAAACCACAAATTACCCTTTTTGAAATCAATAAATTCATTTTCACAGTATTTACCATTCTCCTGAAGCTTACTTTGTTGCGGCTCACAACCCCTAGCTGAGCTGGTTCGAAACAAAATATAAGCATGTTCTTTAGATGTGATCAGGTAAATAAAGAGAAGATAAAATAAATTTAAACTATTTTAAGTCTAAACAATGCTTATATTAGTATTTTTTAACAGTTTAGGAGATTTTCTTTCAGGAGCTAAAATAATTATATCTTGATGAACTAATGACATTCAGATCCTTTGATCCTCACGGTAACGTCCATCCTTCATGAAGCAGCATTTTGATTTTTAAAGTCACATTTTTCATAATGATATATTATTTTCACAGCTGACCCATGGCAAAAGAGTTTTAATCAATTTTGTTGTAGCAGCGAAGCATCTAAAGCCTGCAGGGTGTTGGCCCGGCAGTATTGGAGATGCTGCTGACATATTCAGACTGTCAGGTTGCTGCCACTGTGTGACCAACTAAAAACCTGCATCAGATTGAATACAACTTTATTCATGGAGCACTTTTCATACAGAAAGGACAAAGTGCTTTAAGTAATAAATAAATCTTTACACATAAAAAAAACCCAAGTATAAAACGAGCAAAAAGAGCAAATGAAGGAAATGACTTAAGTAATTCTAACGTCGAGTTAGAAGTTCTGAAGACAAAATGAGCCTCATCTCTCCAAAGCAAAAAATCACTTGAAAAAAACTTGTAAGGCATATTTCTACATGGTTTACTTCATTTAAAGGCAAAAATGTAGGTGTTTTCTTACTTTTTTCCATTCTCTTAGTCTTTACTTCTTTGGCATTCAACTATTTTCCCAAGTTATGACATCAGGTGATATGCCATTCTTTTCACAAAACAGTTTACTCTTTACACAGAAAAAATGATAAAATTCCAACCAAAATGATGTTGTCCACAACCATGTCAGGTACTGACACTGATTGATACTTTAAAAATTTATTTTTACTGTATTTCATCTATAAAATATAATTTTGTGGTAATGGTCTTGTTTTTTTAAATAAATAGAAATTTGAGGTGAAAATTTTTCATTTTGGTAAAATGAAAAAAAAACTGATTTGCTTGTTCCACTTTGTTCACTGTAGCAGTAACATATTTCAGTGCAGTCACAACAAGTGCACTGTGTTTAGTTTGTCAAATCCACAATTTAGTTTTATGTGAATATTATTCAAATAACTATTTAAAGTCAAGGTTGGCCCTAAACCTAGATATTAAATACGGCAGAAGACTAATTCCGATGACATTTAGCAAATATTTTGCACTCGGCGAGTTGGTTAGTGCTGAGGCCTCACAGTGAGAAGGTTGCTGGTTCGATCCCCGGCTTGGGCAGTGGCCTTTCTGTGCAGAGTTTGCATGTTCTCCCCGTGTTAGCATTGGTTCTCTCCAGGTTCTCAGGCTTCCTCCCACAGTCCAAAAACATGCGCTTTGGGGAAAGGTTGATTGGAGACTCTGAATTGCCCATAGGAGTGTGTGTGTGTGTCAGGTGACAATCTCTGGCTGCCGATTGTGATGCCAATCCGGAAGTCGAAATACTTGCAGTTCACCCCTCACCTCCCGTGTTAAAATGTCCGATTTCACAGCTGAAATAAACATATTTACAGAGTGGCTTTTCGGTTTAATACGTCCAATTATCCGTCATGACAACTCTGGGGGTTTTTTTTCTTTTAACGCCTCAGTTTTGATGTTATTTTACCCTTACATTTATAGGAGTGTCCTTTTGATTGATGTGTGTTAGACTGATATCACCAGTTGCAGCTGCGTACTTCCTGCTGGCGCCACCGTGACGGAGCCTCTCAGCTCTACCTTTTTATCCATTTTGGGATTTTCTGATGATGATGAAACTCCAAGATGGCGACGGTAGGAGCCGCCTATTTGCTTCAAATCCGCTTTTCAGAAATCCACGGGTCACATGATGTGTGTGTTGGCCCTGTGATGGACTGGCGACCTGTCCAGGGTGTATCCTGCCTCTTGCCCCTATGTCAGCTGGGATTGGCTCCAGCCCCCCCATGACCCCGTTTAGGCAATAAGCGGTAGAAAATGGATGGATGGAAGTTTTTTTCATGCAAATTATGTTTGTAAAAAAGTTATCAGGAATAAGTCTAAATAAAATCTATCAACGTAAAAGTCACATAAAGAACTTCTGATGTGTTTTTCTTTGTTGCAGAATTAATTCAGTGCAATGAAACTCTGCAAACTCTGAAAGATGAGAATGAAGCTCTGAGGAAAAAATCTCTCATGTGAGACGTTCAGGGTTAGAAACTGTCCACAAGGTTCAGTCTGAAAGTCTCCTTCAGTATCAGGTCAATCTTTGTGGATTAAATCTGGATTATTAATAAATTCCTTAGAGTGTGTTTGTTTTTCTTTTTATAACAGAATATCAATCAGGAAGCGCAGTTCAGACATGTGAACCTCCTTCAGCAAGTACACCATGTCTTTATGAATAAAATGTGACTCAGAAAATCTTTGTTAAACAGAAATTGGCTAAGTTTTCTTTTTTTTTCTGCCTCATTTTAAACTCAGTTTCTGACACAGAAAACAAAGAAAGTATCAACTCTGACAAAGATTCATCTAAAGGTAAGGATGTTCTTTAAATGTGATCAGGTTAATAAAGAGAAGCTAAAACAAATTATTTTAAGTCTAAACAATGAGCATATTTAGTGTTTCATATTTTGTAATGACTTATGTTTACTGTATAATGTGAATCATTGAGTTCAGGTGGGTCGTTGACCAGAGGTGTACAATCCAGGTGTCATAAAGTAGAAATTTTACCATGTTTTTGGGTCTACCTGTACAATTAGAAGAGGTTTTTCCAAGTGTCTTGATGTGTGTTTGAAAGCTGAAAGCTGTGAATTAAACCAAGAAGCTTCTTCTGAGTGGCTATCTTCTTTTTTAAAGGGGCAACATTGTCTCGTGTTGTACGCATTAAAGCTCTCATTCTATCAACAAATTCATCAACCTGTATTGGATGAGATCTCAGATGGATCTTCTCTGTTATATCAATACATGTTATTGTAGGATATACTGATGAAATGGATTTCTTAAATGTGGTAACAACACTATCTGACAAACATCGGCTATGAGGAATTTTCTTTCCCGCTATTGTGTAGTCAAGTAAAGTAAATTCAAAAGTTATTAAGAAATGATCAGACTGAACAGGGTTATGAGGAAAAACTGTTAGTTCTTCACTATCAATGCCATAAGTCAGAACAAGATGAAAAGTATGATGATGAGAATGAGTAGGTTTGTGGACCTTTTGTGAGAAACCGATTGAGTTTAATATGGAGTTAAAAGCAATGTTTAAACTGTCCTTTTCATCATCAGCATGAATTTTTAAGTCTCACAGTACAATGACTTTAACAGTATTTAGGGCTAAGGTACACTGCTTACACTGGCTGCACCTCAGAACAGTCATTACCTGTATGTGACTCTATATGTCTACTGTGTGTTTGGTTTTGGTTGTAATAGAAACTTGAATTTCCCTGCAGGGATTAATAAAGTATCTATTATTATCATTATTAAGTCTGATAAGAGGTCTGAAAAGTCCGTCAGAAAATGTGAATAAGGTCCAGGTGTACATACTACTGCTACAGAAGAGAGACCTGAGAGTCAGGTGTTCAAAGGAATTATAACTAATTATAACTTAGGTCTAAGACTTGGTAATAGTTGCCACACCTCGTCTTCCACGGCAGTATCAGGTCACTAAATTGTAAATCTTTGTGGATTAAATCTGAATTATTTTAGTTTTTTGTTTTTCATGTTATATTTTAGAAGATCAATCAGGAAACACAGTTTAGATGTCTGAACCACATCCAGCATCTGGACCATCAGGACGAAACACGAGTGAGTTCTGGATTTAGTGTTTCTGTTGTTTGTTTCCTGTGATGATGATTAAAGAAACATTGATGGACTGACATATTCAGGAAGTTAGATTGTAACTGCAGGACAGAAGACGCCTCCTGCTGCCTCCAGATCACACAAACATGAACAGAGATTTCTTCCACCTCAATCACTAAAAGTCTTTGCTGTTATCTGTTCATAGATGGAAAACATCTGACGTGTGCAGCAGGCTGGGAGCCTCATGGAGGAAAGTGTTATTATTTCACTTCCACTAATTCATCCTGGAATGAGAGCAGAGCTGGATGTAAAGATAAAGGAGGAGACCTGGTGAAGATAGACAGCAGGGAGGAGCAGGTATGAAACACTGCTGCAGCTTCATCTTCTCACTTATTTCATCTCATCCTCGTGTTTCTTCATCTCAGCACAGAAACATCTCACACAATCATTTTCATCAACTTTTCTGTTCAGATATTCCTGGAGAGAAGACTGAGAGCCAACATGTCCCATCCTGAGGACATGTTCTGGATCGGACTGACAGACTCAGAGGAAGAAGGAAGATGGTTGTGGGTGGACGGATCATCTCTGGACACATGGTTTGTTTATTGTTAAACATTTTGGTCCATTTCCAGAATCTAAGTCACTTTTATTGAACCTGTTTCTGTTCTTCATCTCTTAGTTTGACTTTTTGGAGCAGCGGACAACCAGATAACCGGAATGGAGAAAATTCTCAAGGACAGGACTGTGTGAGGATGGGGAAGCATGGAGGAGTTGCTGATCTGAAGTGTTGGTTTGACAGAGAGTGCAACGATCTCCAGAAAAGTATTTGTGAGAAATCAGCAGAAACTAAATGAATGGAAATTTGTGTTAATGGTTTCAAAGAAAGAAGAGATTGAACATAAGAAAAAAAATAGATAAAGACAGTAAACTACAACATGTGTACAGAAAAACCACCAAGCAGCTGCTGCAAATGTAAGGAAACAGAAAAACATGAACCATAACAATAAAAACATTATTAGCAACACAAACAAACTAAAACATAACTGGAGTTATTGATGATTTAAGATGACAAATCCTGGAAAAAACTTTTATAGCAGGTTATGTTTAGAAAAAACACAATTCATGTATGGATGGTAAAAGTGTTTTTATGTGAATGAAGTTATTCTTTTTAACATCACCTTTTTAGTGTAAAGTCTTTTTTCTCCAGAAATAGTTTTTGTAAAGTTGATGAAATGAATAAATGAAAAGTTTTTTTCCTCAAACTGCATCAAACATAATAAGGTGGAATGAGCAGCATCAGATTTCTGGATATTAGACATAAAGTCAAAGAAAAACTGGCTTTTTCAAATTTAACTTTAGATAAAGTGAATTTTAAAAACTCATCAGTATTAAATCAGTTTTATCTGAACTAACATAAGGAGATAGACTGCTGATGAAGGCTCCTACTCATCCTCTAAAAGGAAGTTTATTCAACACAAAGCTGTGAAACATGAAGGCGTCACACAGAATTTCTTCCTGAAAAGACTAAAGAGGAGCGACGACACGTTTATGGTGAGTCCTGATGCTTTTCTCTACAACTAACTAAGAAAATCTGAGGCAACAACATGAGGTCAAAGTTCATTTTCTGACCCTAAACTAGCTACAATGAAATGAAAAGTTGAAACTTTAAAGATGTTTTGATCTGATCCAGATCAGGTTCAATGTGTTTGTGTTGCAGACGGTTGGACTGACTCTGAAGCGTCTGCATGATGATCCGTCCACAGAGCTACACAGAAGGTAAGAACCTTAATGTGCTGCTAAATCAGCAGGAAGGTGAAGAAGAAGCTGCAGTCACATCTGAGAGCTCATCATCACACAAACAACAACCAGACTCAACATAACACACACACTGGAATAAAACGTTTTCTCACTTCAGGACACATTTACTTTCTATCACAGCAACAGATCATCGTATGTGATGGTTTATCAATTTAAAAAAAAAATTTTAAGTACAAAATTTAAAGGGTATTAAAGTTTTTCACAAAGAGGTAAAAACTATTTTTCCAGAACGTAAAAGTTCTGGGGAAAAAAATTATCAGTAATTAGGAGGAAAGTCATCTATTTCTTAATAATGTTGCCTAATGAAGGTTTCACAACTGACAGTGATGCAGTTTTTTGACTGCTGTGGTTTCACAGTTTTTTTATAAAAACATGTTTAAAACAGTTTAAACTGACTGTAAACATTTAAACTTTCTTTTTCCATACAAATACACATATGTTTAAAATATTATAAATGTTTACCGGTAAATAGCTTATAATATCTAAAGTGAACTGGAGCTAAAGGTTTGCAGACGGTGATGTTTCATACGTTTTATGGTCGTGATTCAGCTCTTTTTTATCCCTTGGTTTTTGTGTTTATGTCAGATAAAGCCTAAAGTGTTATTTTACAGAATTCCATCTCAACAACTGCATTATTCAATGTGCTCAGGACAAAAAACTGCCATGCAGTTATTGTATGTCAGCATTTTTTTCAATGACAGAAAACTTGACCAAATAAAGCTAAACTTTTTTTGTATCACGATGTAAACACGTTTATTTCTGCTGTGAAGTTGGAGGTTTTAACATGGGAGTCATTTTCACTGAGGGCAACATCAGCATATCGGTTATCCTCAAAGGGGCAGATGTAACTGTCTTACAGTACATAATATTAAACTTCTGCAAGGTGAGGCAGGTGAAAAAGTCTTTTAAACACACGGTAAAAACATGCAAAACAAATGTGTTAAACTATTAGTAGTGACAGCATTCCTAAAACAAACGAGTGCTGAATGAGCTCAAACACACATCTGCCCTGATAAACACCATACCCTCTAAGACTGTCTTACACATACATCCTTTTACTGTACATAAACTTAAACATTTTCTTGCTGAGCTCAAAAACTTTGAGAACTTTTCCCACAACGCTCATCTGTATGATAAGAAATGTCGGCAAACTAAATCTATTTCCCACATAAAGGACTGAAACTGGTTTAAACCTTTAGTTAATGGTTACAGAGTTACAGAACTCATATGCTCCATCTGCAGGATGTTGTCACATAGTGCTGAACTGGTGTATTATACAGTGATCTGCTGGAAGTTATCTTCCTCCATCTTTTCTTCCATCATTCCCACTGGTCCACCTTTCCACTGTACATATCTGCTGCTCCATCAGCTGGAAGTCCAATAAGTTTGTCCAGTTTCATGTCGGTTACACTTTGACAAACATTTTCCAATGTCCAATATTTCCTCTAACCTTCAAACTGGCATCCATTCTACAGTGACAATGTGCAGCTATGCAGTGTTTGTCATGTCAGTAGTTTCATTCACAACACAACAGTTTGCATTGAAGTCGTTGCTTCTAAAATCGGTGTCCATGTGACAAACCCAACCAGCCACCGTGTTACTGCTCAGGTTTACATGTAGCAGGTAACAAAGATGTTGCACGTCATGAGGAGCTTCCCAATAACCTGCAGCAACACAAGCTGTGACTAGTGTGGGAAGTGTTTAGCAAGGTATTTGAAGTGTTGCATTATGAGATATGTAGTCTTTGTTATGAGAGGTTCATATCACCTGGACATTTAAAACAATCCTCTAAAATGGTCTTGTGGGCCTTGAGTTTGACACGTGCCCCAATGGATGAGGGGGACTGAAGGTTATCAAGCTCGACTTTCGGATGGCTTTGTGGAGATGTCCATCATCCAGCAGTTGAGTTGAGGTCAGCAGCCCCCCATCTTCACTGTAGACGGTGTTGCTTCCTCTTCAACTGCTGAATGGTGACAAATGAGACCACCATGACGGTCGACGTTATGGCCACAGCTCTGGCTGGCTGATTCAACAATAGAGGCATGAAACAGCAGATCCTTAATAAACTTGGGGCTGCCGGACCTGACCGGCATCATCCTCTCACCATCTGAACCAAATCACCATCAGGTGGTGATTAGTTGACAGCTTTTCCCCGATTATATTCGACAATACAGCTACAAAGTTGATCATCAAACTGCGGTGTAGAGTGTCCTGGTCCAAGGTGCATATATGGACACTGTTATGCAGGAGAACCCAAGTTTCTTTCCTCGAGATCTACCATCCTGCAACTTTTAGGTGTAACCCTTCTCGAACACACCTGATTTAAAAACCTGAATTTCCTAATCGCATATCATGCAGCTCTACACATGCCTGGCAATAATGAGCCTTTCATGTGAATCAAGTGTGTTGGATATGGGTTGCATCTAAAGGTTGCAGGATAGTAAATCTTGAGGACCAAATTTGAGCTTTCCTGCTCTTATGCATATGGGCACTTTTACCACGGTGTAGGTTATGGACAATCCATGATGCACAGAAGTCCAATAATAGAACACTTCTCTGGTCCAAATCAAAGGGGGCAATTCCACCTAATCACACCCCTCACTGTCATTGCCAACGTGAGCATTGAAGTTCACCAGGAGGACGGAGAGTCCCCAGCAGGAGCGATTTCCGACACTCCCTCCAAGGACTCCAGAAACAATTGGTCCTGTGAACTGCTGTTCGGTGCATAAACACAAACAACACTTAGGACCCGACCTCCCCACCCAAAGGCAGAGGAAGGCCATTTTCTCATCCACCAGAGTGAATCCTAATGTACAGGCACCAACCCGGGGGGCAATAAGTATGCCCATACCTACTCGGTGCCTCTCACCAAGAGTAACTCCACAGTGGAAGAAGGTTCCAGAGCTGAAGCCATGCATCAAGGTGAATCCAACTATATCTTGCTGGAACCACGCAA